>SNQJ01S0007923.1:146039-161498 GCA_010110895.2 Picea sitchensis | reverse complement strand
TTCATTAAAAACAAGGAAATTAATGATAATTAACAACTTAACACTTATAAGCATGTCATGGTGAATTCATGAAGGAATATGGTAAAAATGAAAATAAATGAGTGAAAGGATGAAACAATATGATCACAAAAGGACAACTTTGGTGGTGAAAAAATATGACAAAATGGTGACCCAACATCTCCCCCACACCTAAGAGTTGGCACGTCCTCATGCCAATGAACTAGGGAACTAATGAACTCAAAATGAAGCAAAACTAATCCACTTCAATTGTATTTGCTTAATGTATTTAGTATACTCTGTATGAAAATAAAATCTATCAAATGTGAGTTTAATAGGGTCAACAAATTTATGTAAAATACTTATGTTTAGAGAATTCATTTATTTCCTTTTCATCCTTGTTTGTGACACCTTTTCCCATTCCATTGTACTTTACTTTTGCACATTTTATCAAGTGGAATTCTAAATAAAATGCTAAGTATAACATTTCATACTCTTCTCTATTTTCTCAATATAATATGTGACACATTGTATTATAGGAAACAATGAAGGATAGCTATTCCTCCGACCTTTTCAAAGAGGTTTTTTCTTAGCGATGTCTATGTGAATAAAATCCTTCATGCTGATTTTTGTTATGAACAGAAATGTATCTTAATTTTATTTGAACAGGAGCAATACTACTACTATAAAATTAAATTATAATCAAAGTGTTATCATATGGGATCATTCTGGATCAAAATGGAAAGGATCATGAATGAAGGGAATGGATTTGTACAATGGTATAGTAGAATGATGAGAGGTTCAAGGGTGAAGCATATCAAAAAGGTAAGTTGCAAGGTAAAAGAGAGGGATACAAAATGAAATGGAAACACAGGATAGGAATTTCAAGCTCATAGTAGTCTCTTATCATAATTTCCAAAATTTTTAACAAATCAAAAAGTCTTAAAACTAGTTTTACCACAAGTTTACCTCCTTGAAAGCTTGGACTGCAGGAAGGAAAAAAATCTATTGGAGCTGATATAAAACTTTTAATAATGGAGCATAAGAAAGGAACCATGGTTGTGCAGTGAGAATGATATGATGTGGAAAGAAATATTATCTTAAGCCCTTGTTGTGACTTCCACAACAACCCATTAAAATTCTTCAACCTAGAGGAAGAATTTATGGGTATTAAAATTCTCCTACCAGCAAGGCCAACTTCTGTACTCTAGAGGGTATTAATATGGAATATATTTTCCAAGCTCTCCAAGCTTGGGAAAATTAAAATAAAGATGAGCCTTAGGAAGAAGAGGGAGAGGGAATTGAACAAAAATATCAATCCCAAGAAGATGATGATTTAGAAGAAAAAAAGTTAGCTCATTTTGGTATATTTATTATGGACTAGGAGAAGAAGAGGGTGTAGAGTAAGTACATATGTCCCAAAATGCAGTTACTACTAGAATTGAAAGTAAATCTATATCTTCCAGTCCTTTCGAATCTTCTGATGCCACTAAGACAAAATCCAATACATAGAATAACCTTGTTTCTAACAAATAAAGTATTACTTATGATTCTCCAACCAAATTGGATTATGATTTATTGGAGGATCTGTTATATCCATAAAATTCTCTTCCTATGCATACATGGCATTGGCCTTCCTACTTGCATAATTTTCCAATTCAATGCTGAGGAACTCTTTTAAAAAACCATTTTTTGGAGCATGTATACGCCTTGCTTCACTACTTCCAATGTACATACACTTGATACATGCTAGACATCCCACATACATATGCTATATGCACACTAAACAACACACTAAACAACCCATGTATGCCTCCAAAAGTTGCAAAAATTAAAAATTTGCAAGGAATTCAGTGGAATTAACGGGATATTGGAGGTTTCCCAACAATTTCACCTACTATAGCCCATCACCAAACTGAATAACTATCATTTTGTCATATAAAAGGAGTTCTTGGGGTATCATTCCACAATCAAGCATTAGAACGATGAAACTCTACCCAAATTCCATTTCCCTCCTTGCCCAAGTATTTGCAACCTTTTTTGAGTTATTGCCTCAACATTTTCTCTCTATCGCTTTTCTCCCATACAATCCATTCCCTTCTCTTGAAGTGATCAGAATATTGTGAGAGAAGACATTTGGAAGGTGCACTTAGAGCATTATGAAGAGGATCCCGGACTAGGTTCACGGAGCTTCACCCTGCAAAGGTTGTAATTTCCAATCTTTGAGTATTGAATAAAATAATCTCTTTTCCTTGTCCCAAATGATGGTTTTTATGTATTTTATTTGATTTATACATAACAATTTATATCTAACCCTAATTGATGAATACAAATAGTGTGTTTGNAAAGGTTGTAATTTCCAATCTTTGAGTATTGAATAAAATAATCTCTTTTCCTTGTCCCAAATGATGGTTTTTATGTATTTTATTTGATTTATACATAACAATTTATATCTAACCCTAATTGATGAATACAAATAGTGTGTTTGTAGCATTTTTTACCTAGTTGTGGATGCAGGTCATCTTTGGGAGGAGACTTGCAACCTTTGGAGCTACAAAGCTTGAGGAGGTCAGCACCAAATGTTGGATTAAAGGTACAATTTATGACTTAACATTTCATTGATATTTGTTCATCTATTTTGGAATGTTTGGGGTAGTATAGGAATTAGATTTACTTTTAAGGGACTCATTCATTTATCTATACTTAGAACCCTGATATAGTTATAGGGGGATTTTCCCGCTAGAAGGATCTCAAGAAAATGAAAACAAATATTTCCTTTTTTCAATTGATGAATCTTCCCCAAATATAGGAAAATTTCACTAAAACTCTGTAGGGAAACACTCCCAAGAATTTTCCACAAGATAATGTTGAGATGATAAAGGGGAAATGGAAAAATAGTCATATCACTGAGAAGACTGCACCCATAAGAAAATCAGTTGTTAATGCATCTCTAACTGGCTAGATATCAAGGTCTACCACTCCTCCTTTCTTATTGACTTTTGATATCTTCAATAGAAATGTCCATAATTGCATGGTAGATTCACGTGCCTCTTCTTATGTAATTCCATTCAAGGTATGTGAAAAAATGAATATCAAACCTAAGGAATATGACATCCAAATCATACAACTGGATAGAAATAGAGTTAAGGTAATTGGGGAGTTGAAGAATGTTCTGATAAGAATGTCATATAACCCTAAAGTACACCAAACAATTGACATCATTGTAGTAGACATCTATGACACGTATGGGATTCTCTTAAGTAGATATTGGTCTTCTATGATTAATGGATATTTTCCCATTAATTGGTCACATTTATGGCTACCTTACAATGGAAAGTCTAACCAAATCGAAACTTGATAGAGAAAGATACATGAAACATGTGGTTATAGACTTGAACGACCCCAATGAACCCATCATGTTCAATCATTTGATTCTATACAATTATTCTTATGATTCATTCTTGGGGAACCACACAACTGAGACTTGTTCTTATGTGGAATCAAACACACAATATTAAATCCTTCATTGTACTTAGATTATTGAACCCCAGTGTAACACAATAGATAAAACTAACAAGGAATTTGTACAATCTAACATAGTATTTAGAGATAGATTAGATGTTTTTCTTGAACTCACTAACCACACTAATTCAAAGAATAAAGAAAATTTTAAGTCCATACAAAAACTGAAGAGAGATCCTAATAGGTGGAATTTATTTTTCGATGGGTCTAAGTCTCTTGAAGGTGTAGGTGTTGGCTGCATACTAAAGAACCATAATGGCAGGAAAAATTTAATAACATGCAAAATTGAGTTCCAATGTACAAACTATACTGTAGAATATGAATCCCTCCTTCAGGGCCTAAGAAAATAATTATACTTGGGATCAAATAGGATTAAGGTATTCCCTGACACTTTTTTGGTGGAATTACTATAGAGGCCTTCAATTCCCGACAACGTGACCAAATGGAGAGTCTTTGATGATGATCATCAGATTATAAGCTTCCTAAACCTTGAAGGTAACTTCAAAGATTCCATAATCGATGAATTTCAACATGATCAAGATATGAAGGCACATGTTCCTAACTCAATATATCAACCACAATAGGAGCACAAGGCTATCCCAATAAATAATATCCTTAAAAATGTGGTAAGGTTGGAGAAGTTGTATGATCGCCAAGACAAATTCAAGAGGGTAAAAAATTGCAAGACTAATAGCTCATCCATGCAGTTTGATGTCATTAATTTAGGAGCAAGTGATGTGCCTTAGAACATTAATTTCAGAAATAATTGTTCTTCTATTGAAAATAAATAATTCATCAAATTATTCAAGGAGTACAAGGACATATTTGCTTGGATATACGATGTTCTCAAGACCTATGAGACCAATATTATCCAACATTTCATTCCTATGAAGCCTCAAACAAATCATTTCAACAAAATTTAAGGAATATGCACACAACTTTGGAGCCTCAAGTAAATGTAGAGATAAACAAGTTATTGGTAGTAAGGATAATATTCCTAGTTAGACACACTCAATGGATTTCTAATATAGTGCCCATGAGGAAGAATAATGGAGATATTAGGATCTGTGTTGACTTTAGAAACTTGAATAATGCTTCCGAGAAGGATAATTATCCTATCCCACACATGGAGAAAATACTACAATGTGTATCTGGATATGAAATGCTCTCATTGCTAGATGGATTTTCTAGTTACAACCAAGTTCTAGTTTCCCATGATGATCAATTAAAAAATGCATTCCGAACAAAATGGGGGACTTATGCCTATATAAAAATTCCATTTGGACTAATCAATGCAGAAGAAAATTTTCATAGAGCCATGGACATATCCTTAATAGGATTGATTGGTGTTTGTGTTGTAGTATACATGGACGAGGCCACTGTATTATCCAAAAATTGAAAATATCATATCACTCACTTTAGGAGGATCTTCAATAGATGCAGAAGGTATGGCATCTCGATCAACCCAAACAAAATTTTTTTTACAGTAGATGAAGGCAAACTCTTAGGATTTATTATATCAAAATAAGGAATTATTATTGAACGTGAGAGAATTGAATCCATTTCAAGAATACCTCCCCCTCATAACAAGAAATATATGCAATTGTTCCTAGGAAAGATTAACTTTATGAGGATATTTGTCCCAATTTTTTCTAAGAATGTCAAACCTCTAGAAGACATGATTAAGAAGAACGCAGATATCAAATGGGGTCCCAAAGAAAGGGTCTCCTTTGAAAATATCAAAGTAGATATAGCACAAGTTGATGCACTAATGAGTCTTTATTTCAACAAAGGTTTTACACTCTATACATTTTCTTATGATATTGTGTTTGCAACTATCTTAACATAAAAGAATCATGAAGGAAATGAATATCCTATTGTATTTATGGGTTCAGGACTCCAGGGAGAAGAGTTAGACTATCCTGAAGTGGATAAACAAGCCTATGCAGTTTATAAAGTCGTCAAGCACTTTAGACCTTACTTGATCAAGTCACAAACTAAGGTAATAATACCTTACCATGTTGTAAGTAATCTCTTGGTAAATAAATACCTAGGGGATAAAAGAGCCAATTGGATGAAAAAATTGCAAGAATATAACTTGGACATCAATCCTACTAAAATTATCACGGGAAAAGGATTATGAAAGTTAGCAGCTGAATCAATAGAGGACAGAGCAAGCAAATATGGAATATATCAAGATCAAATAATACTTGAGAATGAAATATGCTATATCCTTGTCAATACTAACCAATGATATTATAGAATGAAGTATTATTTAACCCATGGATCAACACCACATTACATGGAGTAGAAGAAGAAGAGGGACATTAGGCTCAAGTCAGAAAAATACCATCGTAATCAAGGAACTCTATTCAGAAAAAACTATGATGGAGTTCTATTAAGATGCCTTGAGAGAAAAGATGATGATAAGTTTCTTGTTGTAATACATGATGTTCTAGCTCGAGGGAATTTTGGGGGAGATAATAAAACACATATAGTCCTAAGAGATGGATACTACTGGCCTACTTTGTTTAAATAATCTCATGCTTATGCAAGAAAATGTCAAGAATGCGAAAGGACAACTAGAAAAGAAAAGAATACTTATTTTCCCCTTCATCCTATTACCATTGAATTCCCATTCCAACAATGAGTTTTGTATGTGATGGGGAAAATTAATCCCAATTCCTCTCAATTGCACAAGTACATCATTACAACAACAAATTATTTCACCAGATGGACTGACGCAATCCCTCTGAAGACTGTCAATGAAAACTAGTCGATATCTTTCCTTGAGTCTTTCATTATAACTAGATTTGGTGTTCCCGAATCTTTTATTTTTGATAATTTTAAGTATTTATCTTATATGAAATTAATTGGATATTCCCTCGAAAGAAACATTAAAATCAAATATTCATCTAATTACTACCCTCAAGGGAATGGGATCATAGAATCCACTGATAATAACCTAATTAAGATCTTGAAGAGAACTATAACTAATCACTAAAGAAATCAGCAGTTATCCCTCCCCAATTCCCTATGGGATGATAGAGCAACGCCCACATCTTCTCTAGGAAAATCCCCTTTGTTCCTTGTCCATGGGAAATAAGTTATATTGCCTATCCACACCTTTATACCTTCATTACAAATTTCTCAATATGTCCAAGATCAGGAATTCCCAATGATGCAATAAAGATTAAATATGATCCTAAAAAATGAAGAAGAAATGGAAAAGGCTAAAAGAAACCTAATGAAACACCAATAAACAATTAAGAGATGGTTTGATAAGTCATCTATAGGAAATAGGGACTTTAAAGAAGGTTATATTGTCCTTAAGTGGGATAAAGGAAATGAGATAAAGAGTAAACATACAAAGTTTTAAAAGCTCTATCTAGGTCCATATCAGGTACACCAAAAAATCGGAATGGGAACTTTTAAACATAATACATTGGAGGGAGACATGGAGGATCTCCCTATCAATGGACATTTAAACGATACTTCTCCTAATCACTTAGGTTATATAGTATTGTACATAGTAAGTTTTCTTTTGATTTTTGTAAATATTTTTAGAATAAACTTCCCGCATTTTGGTTTATTTTTCAATATCATATATGATTTTAGGGGATAAATTTCGCCAATGGGCTATTTTTCATGGTTTTTCCCAAAAACCGATTCTCCAATTTCCAGTTTGTTTTAAAACGATTTGCCCAAATTCCATAGAATAAAATTATTCTACCTAAAAATTGCCAAACTTTTATAGAAACTATATAAAATCCTTAGAAATTTGAATATTTTTACAAAACTATCGCAAACATTTTACATTTTGCATATTAAGGACTAGAAAGATTATCCCAAGTTTCTATATTTTAATATAAATTTTTGCCCTTAAAATTAACCTTGTTGAATATTGTTACTTACATTACTACTCCAATAAAGCCTCTACCAATCCATCACTTTACTCATGTACTTATAAAGACGTCTTATTGAATATTGTGTAAAAGAGAAGGTACCCAACTTATGTCGAAATAACTATTCTGGTGCTCAAATAGTGAAAAAAATGCCTTTCATTTTGTGTAAGAAAATCAAGATATGACATATGGTTACACTTAATGGGAAGAATTCATAATTCTCTATTTCCGAGAAAACCCTAGATTTTGAATAAATAAAACATGGGTACTTAAAATGACAGATGGTTTGTTATATGTGTGACCACTCTAATACTCAGCTCATGATCCTACAAGCTAGAGAATAGGTAACAATTTGGAATGTCTATTAAATAATATTTATGAGTAGGGATAATTTTAAGGATGGGAATTATATTGAAATGTAGAAATATGGGCTAATCTTACTAGTACTTAATATGCAAAATGTAAAATGTTTGGCAATATTTTTATAAAAATATTCAAATTTATAAGGATTTTATATATTTTCTATAAAATTTTGGCTATTTTTAAGGTCAAATAATTTTACTCTATGGAATTTAGGAGAATCCTTTTTATAAAAATGGAAATCAACGAAATAGTTTTTGGGAAAAACCATGGAAAATTATCCCATTGGAAAAATTTAGCCCCTAAAATCATCTATGTTAGTGAGACTTCATACATGAATGCAAATATTATCAAGAAATCTTATCAGAAAGGACCCATGAGGATGAAACACTGATTGAGACCGACATACCAAATAAACTATTGTATCACCTTGCTTCCTAGACACTCATTAAGAAAAAATGCTACATATATTACAAATCTAAAGGGTGAAACTCAAAGATTAAGCAAATAGGAAGTTGAAAGAACCAATGATTGTGTGGAAAGTGAAAGTAAACCCGTCGGGGCTATGGACACTTGTTGGTATTGGGGAAATGCTTGTATGATATTGAGAAAACTTCGTCGGGGCTATGGACGATCACTGGCAGTGAATAAATGCTGGGAAAAAAGAGATGAGGAACACACATTGGACTATAAGAAGTCATAAAAACACTTGTTTTTTCCAGTTCCTCCCATAATCTTGAATTTAAATAACTAATCTCATCCCTAATTATCTCACATAAATTATCCCAAAGATCATTTAGTTGTAGTACCTTCTCATTTTTAGTAAGAGTGAGTGATGTGGGGTCCATGATAGAGGTTGAACTGTCAAAATTTTGGAATCTATAAAGATCATATGTATGTAATATGGAGGTCTATCTGAAGTAGAGATAAATGTGTATCCCAACAAGTCACCATTTGTTGTGACTTCCCCAACAACCCATTAAAATTCTTCAACCCAGAAGAATAATTTATGGGTACTAACCAACCAAAGTTTTAGCAATGTTCTAATCATTGTAGACGTAACTAGCTATTGTTTCATGAGACTACTATTTGTACACGATCTCTTAAGTTGAACCGAAAGAAAAATTCATTGAGTGTTGAATATCCGAGACGCATGGATCAATGACCCTTTTTTGTCTTCAAAAGAACCTTAAACTCTCTCATAATAAATCATTATGCAGTGTTAGGATCAAGCCCTTACCATGTGATTATCCTTTGCATAATTATTGTTGGCCCTCTGATCCTACATTTATACACTATACCACTCCCCATTTACACATTTTGATGATGACACTTATTTAATATCATACACTATACCACTCCCCATTTACACATTTTGATGATGACACTTATTTAATATCATCATCGGGATAATGCAATGGGAAATGCCCATTGCAAACTATCTTCTCGGTATGATGACGAAATTTATACCTCTACAAAATCATGTATTCTCTCCCATTAACCCCTTACTCATGGTAACATGTCATAAGGATATTAGCTCTGGTGATACCCATGATCCAATCATAACAAGCATTTTCCCTTGTTTTTCGACCCTCTATCTAGATAAGTCATTCGAAGATGATGCCATAAATTCAATGACTCATACTCCCATCCATATGTGTCAAGAGGATATTGTCCCTTAAATGTTTCCAAGATATAACCACTATACAATGTATAAGGTGGACCTTAACACAACCATGCATATTAATCGAATCAAATCTTGTTTTCAGTGCACATTGTATGCATGACGTGGCACCCTCTCACTGGAACACCTTTTCCAAGAAACACTTTTTCATCATCTAAGGATGATATAAGACTACTCTCTATACTATATGTAATACCTTCCAATGACCATACTATCTGAGATCTATCCTCAGGAAGAAAATCCTTCACATGTTTCATTAACTCACCTAGATAAATATCCCGATGACGATATTATAACCTGAAAAAGTTAACCCACAAAGTAACCATACATCATATAACAATTCATCAAGTTGGGTAAAATAAATAGTATAAGTGGGATGATGATTAACATAAGCTATATGACCAAATAAACACACGATTTATATACCCCCCCACCTTTTGGAACATCTCTCGAGGATAAACAATCGTTGTAAAAGGTAATCATCATCGAAAGGTGCCATTAAGATCACAAGCTGCAAAATGATTTTATCATTGTCTTCCAACGACTATGTGATCGAAAATCCTTTTTCCCATCTAACTGATAGATACCCCCATTGATATGCTAACGATAACAAATGCAGATATTTTTTTCAAGGAAATTAATGGAGGATTGTACATCTTTGACCAAGCCAATGATGTAACGTGCTTAACATTTATTACACAAGGTGTATGGGAAATTTTCAAAATAAAAAAAATGCTTCAAGTCATAATCGACATATTGCTTTTCCTGTGAAACCTGTGAAAGTGTAAGTGTTTCTATTCCAATAGATCGAGTAAATCCAAGTGTCTTCTGAAATATCAAACAAAAAGGTACGCATTTTGTTTTTTTAGTTCGATAACTTCTGTAATCTACTCCAATGTAGATTAATATTTTTCTTATGTCCTGTAGCACACATAGACATTAGAATGTCTCGGGTACTTACTAGGAAATAAAAAAGCCAAGCAGTTGTCGGGTCGGTCCCTATTTCTGGTCCATAATATATCAACATTATAGACATAAATTGATGTGATGGAAGGGAACAATATCCAATATACAATGAGATATATCACATCTTCCAGAATGAGGAATACCTTTTCAATGATGAAGATATTGATGAATACATAAATATGGGAAAGAGTGGTATCCACACTATAGTTGCTCAACCCATGCTTTTTCCTTATAATGATGTTGCACGATGGTGCTCACCCACCTAGAAAAGGAGAAAGATACCATACTCAACGCATCTAAGGTTTTGACCACATATCTAAAGGAAGAAAACAACAAGATAAGGTACAAAACCCTAGAACCCGCAGTGTTCCTCAATGAATAATTTCTAGAAAAATTCAGAGTCGATCATAAAGACTTCAAAATTATAATGGAAGATTGGTTCATCGGAGAGGAAAGACTAGTCAAAGAAGGAGAGAGATATATTCCCGCAA
The DNA here is from genome assembly GCA_010110895.2 of Picea sitchensis. Taxonomy (NCBI): domain Eukaryota; kingdom Viridiplantae; phylum Streptophyta; class Pinopsida; order Pinales; family Pinaceae; genus Picea; species Picea sitchensis. Next base: position 150,573 of record SNQJ01S0007923.1, on the reverse strand, counting down.
TGTACCTAAAGGAACCATATAGACTACTAAACACAATGATATGCACACTATATGATGAAGAAACCAGTACACATTTCATAATGGAGTTGTTTTCGATGGCTTACACAATGGTCAACACCAGAAAAGATTTCAATTGGGTGAACAATTTATCCTTCAACATCATTAATTGATCTCGAGAAGCCCAATTTATAAAAAAACATGGCTTCTATATGATCGTGTATTTGATTGATCCCATCTATCATACTCATAACTTTCCTACTTTCAATTGGATTTGGGACCCAAGCCAACTTCAGATTCATGTATATTGTTCACAGTTTAGGATATCAAATATAGATAAAATGTATACAACATCTATGATTAATTTTTGGACCCTTTGTACAAATCCATCTTTGGATTTTATCCACACAGAATATCCCAAGGGGCTATCAATTCCTTAAGGGATATAGGATACTGGTACATAAAGAAGTATTATAACTATCTTAGGATATATGGAGCCACCAGACCACAACATATATATTACCAAAGCATGTTCCTGATACGTTATTAGTGATATAAATTGCCTATCAAACAATGGAGAAGGGAGTCATTGCCTACTTATCGGAGAAGAAAAAAAATTGTTGGTCAATCATCCCACTCAATATAAGCAGGTACACTCTATCAAATAAGCCACATGCTAAAAAGGAAGTTGAAGCTTTAAGAGAACTATGTTTTTATACAAGAATTATAAAAGGACACGATCCTCAAAATATGCTATATGAGCATATAAAGGTAGCAAATCTCCTCCAACATGTTTTTCATAAAGCTAACTTTGCAGAGGATCTCTTTAGGGGAGCTATATATTTTTTGAGGAAGTGTTAGACATGTTACCAAGTGAACTAGCAAAAGAGAAACTCCAAAAGGATGAGGATGAATAAAGGGTTATGACAAAAGAGATATTCGGGACATTACTCCAACAATATAAGGAGAAGCAAGAATCCAAAGAAAGAGAACAGAGGAAAAAAGAAATAAATGCTGACAAAGAAGAAGAAAAGTATCAGTAGAGGAAAAGTGTAGAAATGGAAAAGAAATAAGTTGGACTAAAAAAAAAAAAAAAACAGATAAGAACCAAATTTTAGGTAGGGGTAATTGAGAGAATAAAAATAATACAAAAACATAGGCTAAATATAAAGTAGATGCAGATCTTTCACAGAAAAGAAAAGAAGGTGAAGAAAAGGCATGGTTAGTTGTTCAAGATGAGGAAAGAAAAAAGAAAGAAGGAGAAGAAACGAAGAATGCATCTAAGTCACAAGATAGAACAAGGGAAGAAATAGAATTGGAGAATAAAAATGATCAAGATGAAATAAATGAAGTGGAATCAAACCCTAGTACAAGTATCGTAACCATCTGTCTTGAAGAATCTACTCCTCTGGTAGAGATACTGGGTAACCTATCATTTACCTCTCCAATAATTTGGATATAAGGTGCTATAATGGATGTACGAGAATACTGTTACAACCACAAGACCAAGGATATTGAAAAAAAGACGACTAAGAGAAATAGAGGAGAACAAGGCTCAAAACAAGAATCTTATGAAAGAATCATTAAATAGAAGGCATGCCCAGACCTAAAGGAGAATGCAATACAAACAACATCAATCCTTAATGCATTTTCCAGTGAAAATGCCAATTCAATTTATGAGGTTGCATAAGCATTAGATATGTTCGGAGCCAAGAAAGATGAACTAGAAGCTACCATGAGCAACATCAGGGAAATCTTGCCAATGAATTTAAGAAGGAAGTTAATGTAGTAGAATAACTACATAGAGACGAAGTAAAAAAAGAATTGCAACTTCAAGAGAAGAAATTATGTGCAGAATTTGAATAGAAGGCTAACATCAACCAGAAGTTACATCAAGAAGAAATAGAGCAACTTGAATCCATGCATACTAGAGAAATGGAGAGGTTACAAGTACAAAGATTAGAGATAATCACATATGACGAAAAATATAGAAGATCAGATTCAAAAACTACTGCAAGACAATAAAATCTTGAATAAAGCTATGGAAGAAAACTAGAAAGGGACTGTTGTCCTAGAAATAGTCAGAGAAGAGGTAACTTTTGTCAATGAATAACTTAGGTATGTAGAGAAAAAGTTCTTTTGTTTATTGAATGAAACACAAAGCAATAGGGCAGATCATCTTAAGTTAGGTCTATAAATGGACAGTGTGAAAGAGAAGTATTAGAAATCTCTAAATTCCTTCGACAAAGTCATAGACTAGAAACATGTATATAGTAACCCACCTAGCACCCTGTCAATCTATACACCCAAGCAGAGAATCAAAGACCAAGTACTCCTGAATAGGAGATATTCATGAATGATGTCAAAAGAACATAGGAAGTAGTTGGAAAGGATTGCAAAATATTATGGAGAGCATCAAATATCTTACTTGGACAATTCAAGATGGATACACTAGTAGATATAGAAGAAGTAGCAACAACTCAAATGATCATAGAAGATGTAGAGACTAGAAGGAATCTCAAAATGAAATATATAGAAGAGAAATATTAGGTTAATAAATAAATGCTAGAGACAGGACTAATTAAGACAAAAAAATTAATTTCACTCGACAAAAAAATCATACAACAGACATAGAAAATATTAAATAAAGAACTAAAAAATTTGATCTACGATGGTGAGATAGATATTGAGAAAATGCATTTGGGGAGGATAGATGTTATCATAAAATATGTTTTGGAAGGATTATAGGGATAATATGCAACCACCAAATACCATTTGATTATTGTAATAGTTTTCCTTCATTTTGATAAAGTCCCATTTAGAATATGAAACAAAGAGTTGTAACTATCATCTGAAATAATGATAGTTACAGAATGTGAAGGGGCCCTTTTATTACTTTATAAAGAAATCCTATCATAAAGAAATGACTTTTTCCCTTTGTATATGACTGAAAGTACTATTAGTTGGGAATTAATGAAGAGAAAGAGGCATTATGGAAATCAAATATCTTGGTGAATGTGTTTGAGAATTTTCTTAATGCATTTGTCTTCTATCTAGGTATTACATTTTATGTTGTATGAATTATTTCTACAATCTTTTCTATATGCTCATGTGGTGACATGTTCTCATTTTAAATACAACTACAATGTTATATAAACATATTTCAACTAATTATAAATGTTTATTTAATGGCGTTGTTATCACTTATCATTTGAATAAATGAATTCTTTCTAGTTCATATGATATTATCTTTCGTTGTATTCAATCTTAGCTAGTTTTCTTTTGATCAGGATATGATTAGAATAGTTTTGAATTTAGATGTATAAGTAGTTATCTTTAATTAGTTTATTCCCATATTTTGATTCATCTGAGAGCCTTTGGTTCTCAAATTCATATTTAGATAGAAATTTAGAGTGGCAACCAGTCCCACATAATGGTAGAAAACACCATCCCAAATGAGAGTGATTCTATCTGGGACTTTCCATCAGGTGTTATCCATTACCTTATCGATATACCATTCATACCTATCAACATCCTTGTAACAAGAAAGTGAATTGAACAATCTGCAATAAATCTCAATTATTTTCTACGTGAGTGGAGGAATCTACTACAAGAACCAATGACTTTTTTTCTTTGAAACTACTACCTTGTCTAATTGTTATCATTCCTTGCTTATTTTAAAAATATGAAAAGGATACAAGTTTCTATGAATACCATTAAACCATAGATTCTTCAGTATTTTCCAACTCATGTGGTACAATATTATCCATGTGAATTAATGTTGTAAGGTCGAACATGGAAATGATTCGTTGGATTACCGACCATTGATGAATGTTGTTAACAACATGATACCACTCACCATTCATGAAAATGAGTGTCAAGGTACCTCGGTGCATTTATATAAATATAAATAAAGGTATTTAAGTGGAGTCACATACATAATCTAATAATCAGGAGACATTTATGTATTCCCACTGCTATAATCGAGGATACCTTCCATTGTTATATGAAATCTCCAAGGAACTATAAAATCTTTGATCTTGATCCCACATAAGGTGTTGAGGTCATTGGGAGAATATCTATTGGAAGGAAGGCCTTAGGGAATCCCACATCATCTAACTTGAGCATCAAACAAAATAATTTGAAGAACTTGTAAATGAAATATTGAATCAACAAATGTATGAAGAACTTTATAGTGAACATTTCCATCTAGAAAGCTGGTTTTCAAGAAACGTTCATGTCTAATTCCACCAGAGTCCTAGATTTCACAGTTGGACTTATTTTTTTATCTTTACTATTTTAATTTTTTATTTATTCTTCTACATTATGTTGATACTGAGAAGGGGGTGAATCAATATCAAGTACAATTTAAAACCTTTTTCAACTTATACTTAAGCAATTCAAATATATCCAATGAGAAATGAACAATAGTATAAGAGTTACACCAATACACCACAATACACCATGCACAATATATGAGAAATAATCAATAATTATTGTTCAAGGGAAGTAATGACTTCCAAAGGTAGCTACAACT
>SNQJ01S0007923.1:115225-138074 GCA_010110895.2 Picea sitchensis | reverse complement strand
TAGTAAACTTAGGGGAAGCCCAAAATTCAACAATAAACACAACATCCATAGATAAGAAATACAAGCTATCCATACCTCCTTTCTTGTTAAATTTTGATATTTTCAATAGAAATATGCACAATTGTTTGGTAGAATTAGGGGAATCATCAAATATCATGCCATATTTTGTCTGTAAGAAATTGAATGAAAAACCTACCAAACATTCAACCCATATTGTACAATTATATAGACCAGAAGTAAAGGTCAATAGAGAATTGAAATATGTTATGATTAGGATTAATTCCAACCCCAAGATTCACCAAGTCATTGATATTGTAGTTGTAAACATCCCAAAAGCATATGGCCTTCTTCTCAAACATGATTGGTCACACAAACTCCATGGGTATTTTTTTTTTGATTAGTATCACCTATGGTTACCTTGGAATAGGTAGCCTAATAAGATAAGAATCAATTGAGAAAAGTATTTAAAGCACATTGTGACTAATATAGGATGTTTTGTTCGATGACTATAACATGAATTGCATTAAAGATCACGAACAAAGCATATGTGCAACATAAATGAAGAAAGCATACACATGAAGAAATAATGAGAAGAAACATTTGCACAAGACTTGATAATGGAGTTCGTCCCAAAGATGGACTACCTCTTTGGGCCCACTTCTCAGTGGAGAGGTACTTATATTATTTCAGTGAAATTGGAAAAAATACATGGAAATACCTCAATTCTTGTGATTCCCTGAAAACCTGCTGCTCGGATCCAAATTATGACTGCACCAGTGGATTCATGTTGAGAAATCGTGAAAAAATCTCTATAATTTTGTCAAATTATGTCACTGACACTTTCGGGCCACTCCTGGGCTCTCTGCCTCTAAAATCATGCCATAACAATCTATACTTATGTAATAAATGCAATCTTGTATCAAATTTCATGCCCACCAATGGGCTCACGAATGCTCCCTTCCTCGCTAGTAGAAAATATGGGTTTAAATATTTTTCTTGCGCGAAGTTTACCGAACACCAATTTGGCGTAGTGGTTAGAGGGTTGGCTAAGTTTATGGGAGGTCCCAGGGTCAAACCCGCATACCTATCGATTAGGAATTTGGTTATAACATATATTTTAATTATAGTTTAAAACTATAACTGTCCCATTAATTAAACCCAATTTAACCACATTTTACCATTTAATCCCTCCATAACCAAGATTAGCCTGGGTAATATGGAGGTAGTTTAAACCGGATTTGGTTGTTGGTGCACACAAGAGAGCCCACTTTTACTATTGGTGGGTGTCACGTGGCATCCTCTGATTGGGCCATGTGGGATCCCTTCATTAGCTGGTCAATGAACAATCAGTTGCATAGTCACCGTCTGGTGCCTACGTCATCCATCCAGTCAACGACCCAGTCAGCAATGCATCCTCTCCTGTGTCAATGCCACATTAGCAGTCCAGTTAGCACCATGTCAATGGTATAGTCAATTCCACATAATCATCGTACTTCCATGTGGAATCTGTATGGATGCCATGTGGCACATTTTAACTAGTCCATTTGGATGCCCAAAAGTACCAAAAATGAGTGACACATGGTAGCCTCTTGTGTTCCCATTTTGGCATGCTGACATTAGTAGTACACATGTCTCTCTATAGTACTTCTAGCTCAGCATGTTAACATCAGTAGTATAGACTACCCTCTTTGAATTTTCCCAGTTTAACTGAAACTTTGACCAACCATAACTTCTTCATATAGACTCGGTTTGAGGTGTTGTTTGCACCATTGGAAAGATATTAAAACAATATTTGACTTGGTGCCATTTTTACTGAGATTTGAGGGCTTTGAAATTTTATCCTTTTGGATCCTCTTGGATCATTCCTCCCCACTAAGAAGCTTTTGGACCACCAAAATCCTTATCAATCAATAGATAGGTGAGGGAATTGATCCCTCACTTTCCCCTTCTCAATCCACCATGCTTTCCTTGGATGTGTGCCTTTAAGGCCCACTTGAAGATATTCAACATCACCCCTATATGAATTCCTTATCCTTCTATCCAAGATGATATCTACCTTTAACTCATCCAAGTACTCAGAAGAAAACTAATGAACTGAAGGTATTGAAACACTCTCCCCTTGATCCATGATCATTGGAGGCTCATAAAGTTTTAGGTTCTCTACATTCACAACTAAGTATATCTACATATATGGTGGTAGATCTAGGTGTAATTCATGTGTGCCAATCTTTTATAAGATGGTGAAGGGTCCATATCAGATGGTTTTGAGCTTCTTACCTTCACCATTCAACCTACATTTGTTGATGTGAAACCATATTTGATCACCTACTTGGAATTGATGATCTACTTGGTTCTTGTCATGCCTTTCCTTATATTGGCCTTGGCTCTTTTCCAACTATTCCTGGATTGTTTGATATACCTATTGAATCCTTTGGATGAACTTGTGGGATTTGTCTTCATCTCTTTGTTCACTTGGGTCGACATCTTTCCCAAATGTCAAGTCCAAGGGAGTCTTATGTAGATACCCAAAACATGTCTCAAATGGTCAAATCCAGGTGGAAGAGTGTAAGGCTCAGTTATATGCATGTTGGACATAGTGCAACTGTTCATCCCAAAGTTTAGGATGTTTTTTGTAGTAACCTCGAAGAAAATGAACCATTTTTTGTTGACCATTTATATCTGTCCATCGGTTTGTGTATGGAAAGAAATACTGCTCTTCAACTTGGTTTCCATGAGCTATCATAATCTTGTCTAAAATTCCCCTAAAAATTGAGAATCTTGATCGGAGATAATGGACATGGGCAACCCAAAATGAACCCAGACATGTTGGAAGAAAAAGTGATCAACTTTCTCAACTGTGACCTTATTTTTACATGGCATCAATATACACATATTGATAAACCTATCCACTACCACATACAAGTAGTAATGAACCTTCTTATACATAGGTAACACCCCTACAAAATCCATCGAGATTCTCTCCCAAGGATGAGAAGGAACAAGAAGTGGTGTGTACAACCCCAATTTTCTATTAGTGGGATTACAAGTTGAGAACAACACACACCCCTTTACATGTTTGGTTACAATTTATTTCCTTAGAGGCAAATAAAAAAACCTCTGCAAATGTGCTACAGTCTTTCCTACCCAAAAATTATCAGATATTAGAGAAGTGTGAGCTTCCCTGGTTACATGCACTCTTTCATTTGTAGGAATACAAAATTTTCCCAAATGGTAGAGTAGTTTATCCTGTAAACGAAAATTCTCTACTTGTGAACCATGGGTTAGCATCTCATATACATATTTGAAATATTTATCACTAGCATATTGTTCAATATAATTGACATGAGCTAAGGAATCATTTTTCAAAACAATCGACGTAGAAATGGGAGGCCTAGAAAGCATATCCACAACTTTGTTTTTTATGCCTTTCTTATATCTAATAACTAGACGTAATTGTTGCAAGAATCTCATCCACGTGTAGTTTCTTGACTGCTATATCTTGGTTTGTGACTAGAGGTATTGTAAGCATTGGTGATCGGTGTGTATGATCATTTCCTTCCCCATCAAGTAGTGTTTCCATTTCTTCACACTTTGTACCAATGCATACAGTTCTTTGTCATAGGTAGGCTAATTACAAACAACCTTAGAAAAGTTTCATAATGAAAGAAAATGGGATTACACTATTGAATCAATATTTCTCCCATGGAATATTCATTTCCATTGGTCTCAATATATAACGGTTGTTGTAGGTCAGGTAGAGCTAGCACTATTGTGGTACTAATATTTCCTTCAAAGTGTTTAAGGATTTATGGTGTCTTCCTCCCCGCTAAAAGACCTATTTCACACTGGTTAAGGCATGCAAAGGAGATGCAATATAGGAGAAGTTATAAATTAACTTCCTCTTGTACTGAACTTCCCCTTAGAATATCCTAAGGTCTGTAGTTGATGTTGGCTTAGGCCAATTTACAATAACTTCAACTTTGGAGGGATCTATCTTTAGTTTACCGCCTCCTACAATATGGCCCGAGTAAACCAATGAAGTTTTTCCAAAGTCACACTTTCACAATTTTACATACAACTTTTATCTTTTAAAGACATCTAATACTTGCTTACATGCATTACATGTTCATCCCAAGTCCTATTGAATACAATAATGTCATCTAAGTATACAATCACAAAGTCATATGTGAAATGCCTATGAACATCATTCATAACACGCATGAATGTTGTTGGGGTATTATAAAGTCCAAATGGCATTACCAACCATTCAAATAGACCTTGTTTTCTCTTGAAGGAAGTCTTCCACACATCTCCTTCTGAAAATATGACCTGGTGGTAATCAGTCCTCAAATCCAACTTAGTGAAGTACACTGCATTTTTCATTTGATCCAACAAGTCATCTATATGAGGCAATGAATAATAATTCTTCATTGTTATTTTATTGAGTGCCTAGAAATCCATGCACATCCTCCATGTGTCATCTTTTTTCAAAACCATCACTATAGGAGAGACATAAGGAGAAGAGATTAGTTTGATGAACCCTCTTTCAAGAAAGTCCTACACTTGCTTCTTCATCTCCTCATTCTCGACCACATACATCCTTTACATGCCAAGTTTGGTAAGGAAACATCTTGGTGTAACTGTATTTCATGTTGAATCTCCCTCTTTGGGGGAAATCCTTTGGGCTCCTGAAAAACTTCATCATATTTATAAATAACATCAATCATTTCATCTTTATGAGAAAGATTTCAATCATCAAAAGAGCTGTATTTATCGAGATCTTTTTCTTTCAAAACCATCAGCACAAATTTCTTGCTAGAATTGATGGCTCTCTTTATCTTCCCTACACTAATAAGAGTTAAGTTATTCATATTGTGAGCTCTAACAATATATTCCATGCCACCTTTCATGAGATGGTATTTGTTCTCTTGTCAAAACAAGATAAAATTCTTATCATACAAATAGGTTCTTCCCAAGATAATGCCATAGATATCAAGTGAGACCACATCAAGCTCAACCTCATCTACCAACTTTGAAGTAATAACAAATTTCAATCTACAATGCTTGGTAACTTGAAGTTTTGCATCATCACACACCCAACCAAGAGGGTAATTTTTTGGACAAGGCATTGTCTCTAATCCCAACTTCTTAACAATCACTTCAAATATCATATTAACTTCAAATAAAGTATCCACTTTAGTATGTTTGGTTACTACTCTGATGTGAAAAAGTTCACTTATCTTCTTTTCAAGTTCAAGATATCAAATTGTATAACCTAAACTAGCATAAGAGGAAAATTTACCTTGTACTCCAACTGTTGTCATTTTCATTTCATCACCTGAATTGGAACCTAGGTCTTGTTTCATGTAACCACAATTTTTGACTTCTCTTTGCAACAAATTTATTAGGTTTAAGATCAGGATGTATTTTCAAGCAGTGCTCATCATCATGCCCATGTATTTTGCAATGGGTGCAAGAGGGATTTCCTTCCTCTTTCTTTGTTGGAGTTGTCTTCTTTCCCTTTGAACATGTTGTTCTAGAACTTGGAAGGCTTCTTTGTGTGACCTTCTTGTACATTATTTCCCCTTCTTTCAAGATGAGTTTCTTGCACACACACTTCATCTAAATTAGTGGGGTGAAATGACAACAATGTGTGAAAAATGTACCTATGAAGTGCACCAATATATTTCATCAAAGTCTCTGGAGAGTCTAAAGGAACATTCAATGCAAATGAATTTTTCCTAAACTCTTATGTGAAACATTGAACACTCTGACATTTACCCTATCTCAATTTTTTCCCTTCCATCATGGATTTTTTCACATGACTCAATGGGTAGAATTGATTTCTTAATGCATAAGTAAATTCATACCATGAATAAAGGCGTTTACCATTATGCTCGCTAACTTTATGAATTTTGCACTCCCAGCATACAAGGGATATGCCTTCTAGCCAAAGAGAAGCCAATTGGATCTTCACCTCTTCCTCTTCGATTTGATGTACATGATAGTAAACTTTGATATCTCTAATCCAATTGTTCAACTTATATGTATTAGCTTCTCCATTCAACATGGACAAATTAAATTTGACATCTAATTTCAATAATGATTTTTTTTTTTTTTTTTTGATGATAATTAGAATGATGAGAATGAGAAGAAGAAGAAGAAGAGCTTGAACTTGAAGTTGGAGATGGAGGCTCAAGAGGGTCTCTTTCAATTCCCTGGTTCATTGAAGCATTATCCTCTACTTTAGATTCCTTCTTATTTTCCTTATTTTCCACTTTCTTTTCATAATATGTAAACAATGTTTCTACCATATCTGACATTCAATATAAATCCTTTTGAAAATTATTCTCACACTCTGTACAAAGTTCTTCATCCCCCATTTTCCTTCTTTGATTTTCACGTCCAATCTTTGGGTTGAAGTTATTAAGTTTTCCTTTACCCTCTTTGAGCTTGGAACTAGTAAGCATCCACACTCACAATTCAATTCAAAGAACATTGCTCGGATACCAACATGATCCAAGATCTTTTATTCGATGACTATAACATGAATTGCATTAAATATCATGAACAAAGAATATGTGCAACATAAATGGAGAAAGCATACACATGGATAAATAGTGAGAAGAAAAAATTGCACAAGACTTGATAAAGGAGTTCATCCCAAATATGGACTATGTTCTAGGCCCACTTCTCAGTGGAGAGGCCTTTATATCATCTCAGTGAAATTGGAAAAAATACATGGAAATACCTCAATTTTGGCGATGCCCTAAAAATCCATTGCTTGGATCCAAATTTTGACTGCACCAGTGGATTCGTGTCGAGCAATAGTTCAAAAATATCTATAATTTCATCAAATTTTGTCACTATCACTTTCAGGTCCCTCCTGGGATCCTTACCTAAAAATGTGTGCCACAACAGTAAGTACTTCTTCTATAATTGCAATCCTACATCGAATTTCATGCCCATCAATGGGCATGGGAATCCTCCCTTCCCCACTGGTAGAAAGTGTGGGTTTAAATATTTTTCTTGGGTAGATTTTACCAAACACTAGTTCAACACATTTGATAGAGGGTTGGCTAAGTTTAAGGGAGGTCCCAAGGTCAAGCCCATGGGCCTCCCCATTGGGAATTTGGTTATAACACATATTTTAATTATAGTTTAAAACTATAGCTATCTCATTAATTAAACCCATTTTAACAACATTTTTACCATTTAATCCCTCTATAACTAAGCTTAGCCTCGGTAATCTGGCTATATTTTAAACTAGATTTAGTTGTTGGTGTGAAGGAAGGGGCCACTTGGCCTATCGGTGGGTGCCATGTGGCACCCTCTGATTGGGCCACATGGCATGCTTTCATTATCTAGTCAACAAACAGTCGACTACACAATCATCATATGATGCCTACATCATTCGTCAAGTCAAGGACCCACTGAGAAATGTGTCGGCTCCTGCATCAATGCCACATCAAGGGTCTGGTTGGTACCACATCAATGGTCAATTCAGCCCCACGTTAGCACCATACTTACACGTGGCATCCGTATGGATTCCATGTGGCACATTTTAACTGGTCCATTTGGCCGCCCAAAAGTGCCAAAAATGAGTGACACGTGGAAGCCTCTTGTGTTGTCACGTCAACATGATGATGTCAGCAATACACATGTTTCTTTGCAGTACTTCCATATCATCATGCCAACGTCAGTAGTATGGATTGCCATGTCTTATGTTTTCCTAGTTTGACTAAAAATTTGACCAAACATAACTTCTTCATATAGACTAGGGTTTAGGTGTCATTTACACCATTGGAAATCTATCGATGAGCTATTTGACTTGGTGCCATTTTTTTTAAGATTTTAGGAATTTGAATTTTTATCCTTTTGGGTCCTCCTGGATTAGTGTCTGATATGGAGGCACCCAATGAACCATCCAGGTCTGAATTTCCCATACTCATGAAGTAGTATCTTGACTTAGATTTTGGAAATTTTACAACCTTCACATATATAATTGCAGTAACATAGAGGTCGTAATTACTTATGAAAAAGGAAGAATTCATAATAGAAATATGCAACAACCCTAGTGAAAGTTATGCAGATAATATTTCAGAGGAAAATGATGAAGAATCATAAATAAAAAAAGATGAAGTAATACCTCAAGTTTCCTTTGAAATGTTGACTCTTTTCTTTGATGGTTCCATGTCTCAAGAAGGAGTAGTTGATGGGTGTATTTTCATCGATTTAAATGGTAAATGCAATTTCCTCTCTTTTAGTTTGGAATTCGAATGCACGAATAACATAGTTGACTACAAAGCCTTAGTTCAAGGTCTCAAGAAATCTATTGATTTGAATATCAAATAAATAAGTTTTTCAGGACTCTAATATAATTGTTAGACGGGTTAGGAATACCATACACTATAACTCTCCTCACCTTAGAAACTACCAACAAGAAGTTCATAGATTGATAGATAAATTTATTGCTTTCAATATCATTGTTATGCCCGATCCAAGAATATTCTAGTTGATCCCATGGCTACAATAGACTAAAGGTTGTCCCCTTTGGAATACTGTGAAGCTTCTTGGTTCACTATTGATATTTTATATAAACCCTCATTTCCTAATAATATCATGAGTGGGAGAGTGTGTAAAGGAGATGAGCATATTATAACATTCTTAACTAATGAATAAAAGTTAGAGATATTGCTATCGATGATAAGGAGTTTCAAATAATAATAGCTAAGAAAGAGTGTGAAGGTTTAAAAAAAATATATATACAATAGATGAAATACTTAAACTCCAGACAATGCCTGAAGAAGTAGTCAATTTAGAAAACCCATTTGACTTGCGAGACAATTTTAAGAACCCGTGAAATGTAAAAACTAGGAGCTCTAGTCTCTCTTATGAAGTAATAAATCTAGGAACTATTCAAAGTACCAGGAAGATCAATCTAGGAATATTAATCTCTACAGATGAAAAAAAAATATTATCTCAAGCTTTTCAAGGAATATCAATAAAAATTTTCTTGTTCTTATTAAGACCTTAAAAATTATGACATGATTATCATACAACATACAATACCACTTAATAATGATGTCAATCCATTTCAGTAGAAATCATGAAAGTTCCATCCATATCTTGAAACCTTAATACAAAAGGAGCTTAAGAAGTTGTTGGATGGCAAGATCATGTTTCAGGTAAGACATTATGCATGGGTGGCTAATCTAGTGCAAGTAAAAAATAAGTCAGATGAGATCTGTCTCTGTGAATATTTTCACAATTTAAACAAAGCCTTTGAAAAGGATAATTACCCCGTCCCTCCAATGGAACAACTTCTACAAATTGTTTTTGGTTATGAGATGTTCTCACTTTTTTACGGTTTCTCGGGATATAATCAGGTTTTAGTTTCATAAGAGGATCAACTGAAAACTATGATTCATACTAAATGGTGTGTATTTGCATATAAACACATTCCTTTTGGCTTAATTAACACAGGAGCCACATTTCAACAAGCCATGGATTTTCTCCTTTAGAGGGATAATAAACAAGTGTGTAGTGGTCTATCTTGATGATGTAACTGTTTGTTCAAAAAATAGATCAGATCACATCCTTCATCTAAGAAAAATATTTGAGAGATGTAGAAAATATGGTATTTCTCTTAATCCCAAAAAAAATATTTTTGGTGTAACTGAAGGAAAATGTTTAGGCCATATCATCTCCAAGGATGGAATAATTATTGACCCCGAGCATATAAAAATGATTTCCCAATTACCCTTCCCGCATAATAAGAAATATGTGTAGTTTTTTTGGAAAGATTAATTTTTTAAGAAAGTTCATACCTGATACTGCTGAAACAATCAAACCATTGCAAAAAATTATTTGTAAATACCCTGTGTTAAAATGGAATAAAGAACTAAAGGAAGCTTTTGAAAATATTAAGACTGTTATTTCTCAAGCAATTATTTTACACATTCTTGATTTTAATAAGTATTTTTTCCTTTACACTTTTTCCTCTGATCAGTCCTTGGAAACCATCCTCACTCAAAAGGATGATAATAAGAATGAGGCTCCTATTTCCTTCACAAGCACTAACATACAAGGGGAAAAGTTGAATTATCCAACCATTTATAAACAAACCTATGTTATATAAAAATAAATTCAATCATTTCAAATATTATATCCTCAAAAACCATACCAAAGGTGTAGTTCCCTATGCTTCCATGAGGCCACTCTTCACACAAAAAGAACTATGAAAAAAGAGGGGAAATTGGATGATTGTTATCCAAGAGTTTGAACTTGAAATTAAGCCAACCGAATTAGTTAGGGATCAAGCGTTGTGCAAGTTGGCCACAAAGTGATCTAGGTGGATGGTGGTGGCCACCCACATGTTCCACTAATTCGGAATGGTTCTACATCTTGGAATTTTTTCTACAGTATTTTGGGTCCCAAACTTTCGAGGTCGTTTTGAGGCCCTAAACAACATTTTTTTAAGTGGCAGCTCCCACTAGACACTGAAGGCATGTATTGGGCCATTAAAAATGTGTAATTCTTGTCCAGACATTTCCAATGGGATACCAAGCACCCAAAATGAAGATCGTATGAAAAAGTAATGCCCCAGGAAGTTGATGTATCATCTATCCGGGCCCACAAATATTTTGGCGTTTCATCTTCTAGGGTTAGGTTTTTGGATGTTTAGGGGTTTTTCCTTGATTCTTTATGTTAAAATTCCTTTTCATCCTCTTTATAATTACCTTCTTGTGAATGAGCATAGTCGACACATCTCTCTCTTCAAGGATAAGCTACCACCATTCTAGCTAGTTTCTGTTCTTTTTATTTTATAGTTTTTTGTATTCCATTCATTAATAGAATATGAGTTAACTATATTACTATGTTTATTGCAATATCTCTACGTGTTTATTTGTTATATCTATGTATTCATTTCATTCTCAATATTATCTAGATTAATGATATCAAAGAAATATACTCCTTATTGTTTCTTAGTGCATGTCCCCAATGAGGTCAGGGTATAGAGATTTGGGTCTCGAGCTATTTTTTATTGAGGAAAACCATTCTCACCAGCCCAAGCGGACACCCATGGCCAAAGAAAATAGAGATGTTAGAGAAGCAGATCCTATCAAATTGTTGTAAATTTTAAACCTGTGAAGTAAAGTAATGCATACAAATTCTTAAGAAAAATAAAAATTAATCAATGGCTCATACACATAATAGACAAAGATTTACATTGGAAACCCTTAACTGGGAGAAAACCCAGCCTTCCTTGGTGTCACACCCCTAAAATATTCATCGTATTTATTTCACCATTAACAATACAATACAAACAATATTTTAGGTATTTTGCAGCTACCAAAACCCTAATCCCTTAATCTAAGATTAATTTAGAAAACTACTAAAAATAGCAAGAAATGCTAAAATAGAAAAAAACACCGAAAAAAAATTTGGGGCATTGCCTCAAACTCTTTTCATAACTAGGGGGTCCAATCCTATCCCCCTCTATAGTAGTTCCCAGTGCACACATACACCAAGAGGTGATGGGATCTTCATAAAAAATCATCAAATCTTACACACCCCTCACACACATGAAAAGAATATAACACCTACCCAACAATTGTTGCTCAAGGAAGCCCTCATGCAACACAGGAACAAGATGATGGATAATTTCACCCAAATCCTTCAATGATTGCCAACAACGACGATGACACCTTCAACCAACAGTCACTTTAGAGGTGCGACACCCATCAAGGTACAAGTTAACTTTGATATTCCTTTATTTGAAATCCAAATAGAGGTCGACACTTTGGAAAATTAGTTATGTCTACTAGAGGGTTATTTCTATGTCCAATTTTTTTCCAACAGTGAAAAAATCACCTTCCACTCCTTAAATATCTTCCCCATGTTAAAGATCAATGGGAGATTTACTATGAGAAACATGTCGAAGGTGATTATGCAATTTTTGGGCCAAAATCCACTTGGGGAGATTTTGTTGATGCCCTCAAGGAGAAATACTACATTGTTGGAAACTATGATGACCCAGATGGTGTCGAAGTATACCAACATATTCCATACATTGTGCACAAATATGGGTATTAAATACTTTTAGTGGAACTTGGTTCTGAAGTACCCCAGTGGCCTACATAGGTACATCCAAATAGATATGGATTTCTTGGGCATCTCCTCATTGGGAGTCACTTACTGATATGTTGTCAAGATAGAGCAAAATTTCAAGGAAAAGAATAAACAGGATTTTAGTTCTACAAACCCATCAAAACATAAGTTGTTAGAATAATAGGATTGTGGAGCAATAAAATAAAACAAATGCATAAATAAAACATAGAAGATACACAATACAATAAAGACATAGATATACATGGTTCACCCAGTGTGGGATACATCCACCATAGAAATTTCCAGGTCCTTCCTTTTTATTATCCAGCAAAATGAAAGGATACAACCTACAACACATGACCCACTATAACTTTCTCTTCTTTCTCTCACAGTATCCTCACTCAGAATACAACATTCATAATAATACACAACTGAAATACAATTCCCTTATAAGAAAGGGTTTCTTTCTAGAGAAAAAAACCCTAAAAATAACTTCTATCGTCAAATTTGCGACCTTATAATGAAGGGTCCATATTGACTATGAAATTACAATATTTTACAAGGAAAGTTTTCCCAATATTTCACTTCGGTGATGTTGCTCCTGAATCCCCCACTAGGAGGGGCTACAAAAAAATGTCTCCCCCCCCTCGGAACCCCATATCGACATTTGTTGGGGGGGAAACCACCCACACCCCTCGTTATGTAATGGGGTCCAAGCACGGTTGAAACAAACCTCTGAATCAAGAATATAATCAGGCTCCACAACCAACAATCTCCCACTTGGAGACTAATCACAACAACTCCATTGTTTATGCACTTTCTAGACAATACTCCACCTTGGACCTGGAAAATTTCTCATCTTTACCTTCATACTTGAAGGCCAACTGAAACTGACTAGGAACTCAATTTCTCCCTGGTTACTCCCTTTTTTAACATGTTTGCAGGATTCTGGCTAGTATGTATCTTTTCCAACTTCAAATGTCCATCTTCCAATAAAGATCATATGAAATAGTACATGAGATGTATATAATTAGTCTTAGAATGAAAGGATGATTTTTTTTCAATATGAATGACACTCTCATTGTCATAGTACAACCTGATATTCTCATGTTTCTTTCCCAATTACTCCATAAACCTCTATAACCAAATCATCTCTTTACTAGCCTCTGTAGAAACAACATACTCTACTTCAGTTATTGAAATTGCAACACCCTTTTGCATTTTCAAAATCTAACTTACGGATGTTCCACCTACAATAAAAACATAACCTATGGTGCTCCTCCTATTATCTTTATCACCTTCCATAACTAAATCAACATATCCCTGTAGAACAATGTTTGAACCTCCAAAACATAATGCATGAGTAGAAGTACCTCTCAAATACCTGAGAATCCACTTTACCACATCCCAATTTTCTTTACTTAGATTATTCATATATGTTCTCACAACTCCCACTGCATGTACAATATTTTCTCTCGCGCAAATCATCGCATACATCAAGCTTCCAACTGTTGATGAATAAGAGACCCTGGAAATGTATTCTATCTCCTCCTGTGTTTTGGGAAACATTTCCTCAGTTAATTTGAAATAACTGGCCAAAGGTGTACTAACTGGTTTTGCATTCTGCATTCTATACCTCTCCCAGACCTTCTCTATGTACTCACCCCGAGACAATGTCAATTTGCGATTTTTCTTGTCTCTTGTCATTCTCATACCAAGGATTTTCTTTCCAGCACCCAAATCCTTCATTGCAAATGAATTAGCTAATTTCTTCTAGAGCACATTTATATCTTGCATATTAGACCCTGCAACAAGCATGTCATCTACACACAAGATAAAGATAATATAGCTTCCATTTTCTAGCCTTTTCAAATAAACACGGTGATCAGAATGACATACACTAGAACCTTGTTCTATCATAAACCTATCAAACTTCAAATACCACTTCCTTGGAGCTTGATTTAGGCCATACAATATCTTCTTCAACCTACATACCAAATTTTCCTTCCCTTTGACTTCACACCTCTGTGGTTGTTTCATCTAAATATCTTCCTCCAAATCCCCATGGAGAAAAGTTGTTTTTACATCTAACTGTTCAAGGTGAAAATATTCTACTACCACAAGACTTAAAATGGTCCTAATTGAAGTCATCTTAATGAAAGGATAAAATATTTCATAAAAATTTGTATCTTTCTTTTGTGCAAACCCCTTTATAACAAGTCTATCCTTGTACCATTTTTTTCCTCCATCTTATTCTTTCAACTTGTAAACCAATTTATTATGCAATGCTCTTTTTCTTCTAGGAAACTGAATCAAGTCCCAAGTCTGGTTATTTACCAAGGAATCCATTTCCCCTTTCATTCCTTGCTCCCACTTCTTATAAGTGTCTACCTGCATTGCCTCTTCATAACATTCTGGTTCACTAGAATCAGTCAACAATAAATAATACAATGAAGGAGAGTATCATTCAAGGGGTCTACTTAACCTGGTAGATCTTGTAACAACACTTGTAGGAGTTTGAGGTACATGTTGCTCATGTTGTTGTACATTTTAATTTTCTGGTACCTTTGGATTTTTCTTTTAGTGATCTCGTCAAGCACTGTGTATTCTGGTTTTTCTTTTTTCCTATTTTTTCCCTGCAACAGATCTTTGTACATGACCTTCTCGTTGAATATGAAATATCTACTCCTAATTATTTTTTGATTTCCATAATCCCATAAGAGATAACCAAAATCATTAACACTATATCCAATAAAGGTACGCTTCTTGGATTTTTCCTCAAGCTTTGTTCTATTTTCTTTTTCAATATGGAAAAATTCTTCACAACCGAAAGTATTCAAAAAATAATAGTTTACATTTTTACTTGTCCATGCCTCCTCTAGAATTCCACCATCCAATGATCTTGAAGGTCCTCTGTTTATTAAGTAAATAGAAATATCTACAACATCTTCCCATAACTGTAAATGATACTTACCATGAAATCTCATACTCCTTACATGCTCCATGATTGCCCTTTTCATCCTTTGTGACACACCATTTTCTAGTGGTGTTCCTGGAACTATTTTCTCTCCACAAATTCCATGGTATGAAAAGTAATTATCAAATTTATTGCTACAATATGAACCTCCATTGTCTGATCTGAGACAATTCAACCTTTTTCTTGTCTCATTCTCAACCAAATCTTTCCATTTCTTAAAAGTATCAAAAACATCATATTTTTGTCGAATGCAATAAACCCAAGTTTTTCTAGTTGCATCATCAATAAAAGTAACATAATAATGAGAGACACCAAGAGATGATACCTGAGTTGTTCCCCATACATTTGTATGCACAAGCTCTAACCTTTCACTCTTATTTTATTTTCCAACTATGAGAAATATGACTCTCTTTTGTTTTCCATAAACATAATGCTCACAGAAATCCAAATCAATTTCTTTAAGATCTGGAAACAAATTCCTTTTGTGAAGTATATGCATCCCCTTCTCACTCATGTGTCCAAGCTTATGATGCCAAAGTGTTGTATCCACTCCTGTATAAGCTAAAGAGATAGAAGAATCAGTATTACCAGAACACAAATACAATGTACCTACATTCTCTCCTTTTTCTATCACCAATGATCCTTTGGTAACCTTCCACACCTTATATGTAAATATAGATATACATCCTTCACTTTGAAACTGCCCTATTGAAATCAGATTTTACCTTAGATATAGTACATGTATTACCTCTTTCAATAACCATTGGTTTCCATTCTTTTTCTTTACTTGAACCTTACCCATTCCAACAATTTTACATGGTGCATCATCACCCAAATGAACCTATCTGAAATCACCTTGAACATAATCTAGAAAATGTTTCCTATAGGTTGTGGCATGAAATGAAGCCCCTGAATCTACTACCCAATACTCAAAAATATTATCTATATAAATAATCAAAGCATCTTGTAACACATCACCTGTTACATTTTCTTCCTGATTTTTCTCCTATTGTCCATCTCTTTGTTTCTTTGGAGCTCTCCAGTCTTTCTTCAGATGTCCTTTCTTCCCACAATTCTAGCACTCTATATTTCTTAGTATGGATTTGGATCTTCCCTTCCTAGAATTCCCACGGTTCCATGATCCCTTTCCTCTATCCTTTTTTCTTCCCCTATTCTCCACAGTCAACGCATTACCTGATGTCTCACCTATGATTTTCCATCACATTTCCTCTCTAAGGATAACAACAACAACATCATCAAATTTTCGAGTGTTTGAACCAGACATAGAGTTACTTATATCCATGACCAATCCATTCCATCTTTCTGGAAATGAGCACAAGATTAGAAGAGCCTTGACCTCATCATCAAAGTCCACTTTTACAAAACTTAGTTGATTATTAACCATATTAAATTCATTTAAATGATATGAAATAAACACACCTTCTAACATATTCATACTAAATAATCTCTTCATTATAAATACCTTATTAGATGATGATGATTTTTCATACAGTTTATCCAATGCATCTATCAACTCCTTCGTTGTCTTTTCTTCTGAAATATTGAAAGCCATCGATGCTGCCAGGCTCAGCCATATTTTTCCTAGTTTCTTTCTGTCAAGAACCTCCCATTCTCCATTCTTCATGGATTTCATCTTGTTTTCTATTCCTCCCAATGGTAGGAATAAATCCTTCTTATATAAATAACATTCCATCTGCATCTTCCACAACTAGAATTTTTGGTCGTTAAATTTCTCAACCCTAAACTTTCCTTCTTCCACCATTTCTCCTAATCGAACTAGGAACCCTATTTCTTTCCTACGAGTTACCTTTTTCTTTGATACCAGTTGTTAGAAAAATAGGATCGTGAAGCAATAAAATAAAACAAATGTGGAAATAAAACACAAAATATACACAATACAATATAGACATAGATATACGTGGTTCACCCAGTGTGGGATACGTCCACTAGAGAAATTACCAGTTCCTTCCTTTTTTTTATCCAACAAAATGAAGGGATGCAACCTATAACACAGTCGCAGTAACTTCCTCTTCTTTCTCTCATGGTCTCCTCACTTGGAATACAACATTCACAATAATACAAAGTTGTTATATAATTCCCTCATAAGTGAGGGTTTCCTTCTAGGGAAAAAAACCCTAAAAATAACTTCTACCATCAGATCTACGACCTTATAATGAACGGTCCATATTGACTATGAAATTATATTTTACAAGGCAATTTTTCCCAATATTTCACTTCGGGGGCACTACCTTCAAATCCCTCGCCAGGGGGGGCCTACAAAAAATTGTCGTTTACCCCCCCTAGACCCCCCTGGTGACAGTTGTCGGGGGGAAATCCCCCCCTAGTGACAGTTGTGGGGGGGGAATCCCCCCCACAACCCCCGTTAGGGAATGGGGTCCAAGCACAAATGAAACAAACCTCTTAATCATGAAGATAATCAGACTCCACAACCAACATAAGTATGGTAAATATGGCCCTAAATTGTACAACTAAGGACATATCAAGGATGGCCAGTCCCAGTACAAAAATTCTAAGCCACAAGCAAAGAAGGGTAAAAATAAGTCAAAGAAGGACATTGGAAAGCGGTGTGTGGTCCACAAAACCCCTTGTCACAACACTAATGAATGTCACTCGAAACAATCATTGGTGTCTTAGATAAAATCCTTAGAGTCACATGTTGGCTCAAAATTGGATTTAGAGCTAGATAGGGGAAATGGATCATTGATGCGGAACCTAGTGTCACCATCTCTACCTCAAAGGTCTATCCATAGGAACCAAAGGAGATTGAATAATGGGAGCACCTCTTCCACTCAAATATTTTGATGAAGTGGACCCCACTCCATTTCATTGTTGATAGCAATAGCCAAGAGAAACTAATCTGAGCATAGGTTTTCAAGACACTAGTACATTGCACCCATTTTACAACGATGCACCGATGCTTTTCGTCGCCACTACATAAAAATTTCGATGAATTAAACAACTTGTTTTTCAGCACATGACCTTCATTGTAAGTATGAAATTCAATCATTCATCGGTAATGTGACAACATAATCCATCGTAAGAGTGACTTAACATGTTCTAGCAGTTCATCTCAAATTCATCACATTGTAGTTGCTAGTACATTGGATGATTGACCAAGCAACGACAAATGTTTCCTAGTATTTCATCACAAGTACAAAACGTGGTTGTCACTATGACATCGAAATATCGATGAACGTCAGTCATAAGAGTGACAAATCAATGACGAATGTGACCCTTTAGTTCATCAGAAATCCATATCATTTTCGTCTCCATTCCATTGATAGAGCGACGAAAATACGATAAAACTGCAATGGATGTTCCACAAAAAATCAGAATGATCCCTTTGAAACATCGACATATTACTAATGAATATGTTATATTTATTTTGGTTTTTGGGTGAGAAATAATGTTGTTACTCTAGTCGAACTATCGACGAAATTGGTTTTCGATGGTCCAACCAATAGTTATTATTTCTAAAAATATATATATTGGTAGAGTAGATGACTTATCAAAATCCGTTTTTCCCCTCTTTTTCTTTTTTTGCAGAGATTTGTTTTGAAATTGACATTTCGACATCAGCTAGTATGTTGGAGTGTCCTAGTTCTACTTTTGAATTTTTGCAAAGCTTCATAGGAGTTAATCTTTTGTTTCATGTCCCCAATATCCATGGAAAAATTTCAATCATAAATTGTCCCATTTGCTCCACTCCCTACAAGGTGGATCAAAAATATATCTTCCCATTTGCACTATGAGACATATGAAAAGCCTTTATGATCAACCAAACACATTTTTTTTTCTAGAGTATAATTGTTTTAACAATATGGAATTAATGGTGATTTTAATAGTGTTTCTAGATTGGTACAGTCCAATTTAACAAACCTAATCATTCCCAATGATGGCATGATATGAACAATTAGTGGAAAGAGTTGAAAGTGCAAGGTCAAAGGAAATGAAAATATGTTGATGATGATCCATATGTAGGATCATTTCATTTCCAAGTAGATACTCACATCAATGTTTTGGTCTTTGAACAAGAACATAAAAATCTTTCTCATAAGTACTGTAATTAATTTTAGTACCAAATAGGCTCAGAATAATAAGAAACAAGATGTCCTCCCTATTTAAGAATGATACTTTGTTGGATATGTAACTCTTGTAGAATTTCTTAGATATAACTTTATATATTTGTGCACTTTTATCAAGGTAAATGTTGTATGTTGGGGTATTAAGGAAAGAGGCTCCAAGGAGAAAGTGAATTTCATGTTGATATGATGGAAGGATGGAAAACAATAAGTTTCATTAAAGACATCTTGGCAGTGATATAGTAGAGGTTTTAATGAAGTTGAGGTGGGATGGGTTGTATTGTCTAGTTTAGCATGTTTGAATATGAAAACATGAAGTCACTTGTGGAGGGTGGCTTGGAACACTACAACATTGGTTGAGAGGGAGATAGATGGTGGAATAGTTGAAGATATAAATATAAATTTTTAATCATTTTTTGTGAGCATATAGGTATTGTTGCATCCATCATATTGGGAATCACACTAAAATTGGTAGGGTTTCCTTAATATGATGTTCGTTAAGTGGGGTAGGATTGTAGGTAACAATGTCTATAAACTTAGTTCCACTTGCAAAATTAATATTGTAGTTTTAAGAGACCAACAAATGTTGAGTCACCTCCCTCATTGAGTACTTATCTAACACACCCAACCCCTTACGTACCTTTTAAAGGAATGGGGAATCAAAATTTCACTTTCCTTAAACATATTGAATCCTCTGTATGATGTCTTCATCCTCTTCTACTCACCTGTAGCGTTCAAATGACTACTACCAAGCTCAAATCCAAGCTCTGGGTTGCAAGTTATGGATTGCTGAATTTCTTCGAGCATTCATTGGTTGATGGACACATGGCATCCACGTGGATCCATCTCATTCATACCATCCTCAAGATCCTACATCCATGGTGGAAGTCCATCCACCGTCCAATCCAACAACAAGATTGTATCTTCATTTTACACATAAGTTGTAGGGGAGTTCGACATTCGACACTTCGACATTGAATGCCCCTTCTCCTTTTTGTATGAAAATCCTCCAGAGTCTCAAATCATGAAATCCCAAGGTGCTTCCATGTATCTCCGGCCTTCGACCCTTTTGGGAGCATACATTCTAACATCCAAAGTCTCCCAGAGTTCCAAACTATCGAGGTTACGAAGGAACCCGAAATATCTCCACATGGCTCCTTCAGTGGGTGACATGTGTCATGTGTTAATGGGCCTATAGGGACTGTGAAATGTATGAATCCAGGTGAAATGTGGCATGCCAAATAGGGGTCCACATCACCCTAGGTAATGTCAACGTGCCACCTCACCTTGGACGGATAGCCTTCCAAGCCCTTTGATTCTACGGTCAAGGTGTGTCCACGTAACCTCTGGATCGATGGCCTCCGTTACTTTGTAACTTCGGCATTCGGGGAGTTTGTGGTGTGAATTCCCCCTTACTCCCAGAGTGGTCAACATCAGGTTGACCATGGTCTATATCTAACGGTCAGGGAGATCCTGAAGGGTCTCTATATCTACGGTTCACGTTTATTCATCGCTCCGACATTTGAGGAGTTTAATTCCATGACATCTTCGTCCTCCCGAAGTAAGACTTAGCCAAAGTGTTGAATACAGTCTAGATCTAATGGACAAAAGGGATCCCGATGCATTCTCAAATCGAAGGTTCACATCACTTTGTAACCTTGAACCACACTTCCTTGCAGAGTTCCTAACTTTGAACACACTAAGAACTATGATCAACGATCCACGTCTACTCTACAATTGGAGGTCGAGATCTACTCCAACCTTCGTGCCTTCGGGAGCTCTTGACCCAAAGTGAAACACTTGATCCATCGCCACATGCACCTGGCGCCAACGGACAGGATTTGCTCCAACCTTTGAAGCTTTGTGAAACTTTCATGCTCTTGTGATTGTATATTTATTTCTCCAAAGAACAAAGCTTCTGGATAACCGTTGATCTGAGGACCATGTGTCCCTCTACTACCAATCGCCTAGATTAACTTCAAGCTGTAGGACTTTGGAGAATTAGCCTCCTTTATGATGAAAAAACCACATCCACCGAACTCTTGAAGTCTGAAATACTCGTGCTTCTTCTCTAGACCCAATGGTCGTGAAATACTTTGGTTCCTCCTGAATGTATCTCTTCCGCTCATCCTCCAAATATAGGAATCCTCCCTTTTTAGACATAAATCTCACTATCTTTCCTGAGCTTGATACTTAGAAAAGTCTCTTGCATACTCCTTGCGCTCACTCATCTTTAGAGCCTTTCTACACTTCACTAAGTGTTGGCTCTGCACTGTAATACCCCAAGGTCGAACCCCTGTGAAATGTAATGATGTTTGTAGGATGGTGAGCTAAATGTTGATAAGATAGTAGGATTATGTGTTTATTAGTCTGAAGAACCTAGATGCTAAGGTCAATAAGCCTGATTTTTGTATATGTAATTATGAAAATTATTAATAAAATACATCGATGCGTGTAGACTGACCACAAAGAAAGAGTGATGGGAGACGAAGATCCACCAGGTAGGGAAAGGGATGGGACTGAGAGGCTAGGAAAGAGGGGCTAATATAGAGATATTAACCCAAGGGAATATTATAATATATTCCTGAAAAATGAAAATATTAAAGTGGGGGAAAATAAACCTAGTTATCCTAAGTTCTTGGGAAAGGGAACGAATTCTAAATGGAGTGCATGCAGCTCCAAGAAGACAGGTGTCAACCTAGGTGCATACAGTTAAAGCTGGAGAGTCATCTCATTGAAGGGGTTCGGTCCTCATTCTGCCATCCTTCATCTAACTCATTTTGCCTCCATCGTCGACCTCTGCATCTTGGACACACCTCTAAAACCAGTGACTCGGGATGCCAACCTTTGTTTTCCTGTGAAGCCCATCATATTTGTACTTGCCAAAACCATGTTGTGCCTTACCGAATTGTGGCTGCTACCATCCCCTGAGCTATATTGAACCCTTTTTTTTGTCCTCACCTTGCTCAAACTGAGTTGAAGTTGTTTGAAGAAGAGGGTTGTCAGACCCATGGTTGAAGAAGTGGGTTGTCGGGCCCGTAGTTGAAGAGGTAGGTTTTCAGGCCTATGATAAGCTCTCTCCAGGTGAGAGAGTTTGTTGGGAAGTGATTTTCTCCTAGAGAGAGTCCAACACTAGCTACAAAGCTTTGAGAATTCCTGATCCATCCTGTTCTTGATACCCTGAAAGGGAAGTGGAGCAATTGATGGACTGTGGAACATGTTGATTAAGGTTGGTTGCCATTGATGTCAACCCTTGAAGAAAGCCCTGCAGCACAAAGGTTTGGGTAATGGACCCAAGATTGTTTATTGTAAAGATGGCACATGATTTTCATGTCATGGTTGATAAGAAGTAAAGATGGATGAACTCCAAAGTGGTCACCTTATGGTGAAATCCCTCATGGGAAGACGCTTTGAGGAGTAAGAGAACCCATGCTTAATTGTGGAATAATGAGATGAAGGATAATGAATTTGTCAGGTAAAATATCCTAGATGGATAGTGCTTTTCATTCCATTTCTGGTGGTATGTGGAACGCCACATAACTCATGGTTTGAGAGTTATGGCCTTACGAAGTTGGAGGACCCTCATATGTCATCTAGAAGCCCCAAAAGGTCAAAGTAGTCAAAGTGGTTTAAG
>SNQJ01S0007923.1:95259-114006 GCA_010110895.2 Picea sitchensis | reverse complement strand
TATTGATGAGTCATAGTTGATGAGTAGTTGACACATTATTGGTACATACTTGGTACATGGTTGGATGCACTTGTTTATGGTATAGGTTGATTATAGGTTATTTGGTACAGGTTGGTGCATGGTTGATGCACTTGTTTATGGTACAAGTTGATTCAGGTTGAGGTACAGGTTCATTCATGGTTGATGCATGGTTCATATTTATTGGTACAAGTTTACAACGTTATATCTCACAGTGACAGGTTGACAGTGGTTACGTCATTCTACTTCTACTTCAGGGTGGCAGGACGGGGCAAGGACATGTGGTTGTAGCCACCTTCCGGTTGTAGCCGGAGAACATAGGGGGTTGTAGCCTCCTTCTGGTTGTAGCTAGAGAATTAGGGATTTGGAGCTTCCCTCAGGTTGTAGCCTGAGAAACTAGGGGGTTGGAGCCTCCTTCCAGTTGCAGTTGGAAAATAAAGGAAGTTGGTGCTTCCAATGAATGTAATTCTTCAAGACATATAAGAAAAAACATTTTGTGGTTTTCTCCCGATTTAGGTTTCCACGTAAGACACTGGTGTACTGTGTAAGTGTATGTTTGTTCATTTGTTCATTTCTTATTTACTCTGCAGTTATTGGATGATAATGCTTCATTGATATAACACTTGGATTATATGGTTAAAAATTATTAAATTGCTCTATTACTAATTCACCCCCCCTCTCAGTAATCCAATAGAACAATGAAGGTGCATATTTCGGGGGTGGAACAAGCATGTGGAGAATGAGAATCCTTGAGTAGTGGATGTAAGAAGTCTCTTGGAGAGAATCCTTCTAGTTTCACTATGTAGCCTCATGTAACCTCAGCCTAGTCTTGGATTCCTTTTCCCTAGGTGGACCTTAGTCCCAGCTCGGGGGTGACCCACTGTTGAGCGTGATGAGAAATGTGGTCTAAGCCTGGGAGGTTCGTGGAAGGTCTGCACACAGTTGGTGGATCTCAATTAAAATATAAGTATTTATTCCATGTTCATTCACATGCTATGTATTTATATATACTGTTACATCTATGATTTTGACTGGATTAGTGCATGTATTCTTTTATGGTTATTTCTAAAATAATATGCGTATGAATAAAATATGTCATCGGTGTGCTTATAGAGACATAATGTTTAGTATTATTTTTGCATGAATAAGTGGCATGGACAAAGTATTGTAACTGTTAAGCTAAGAGAGAGTTGTGGTACAGTGAAATTCCGTAGTGGTGTTGCCCGACTTGGTGGTTGGGGATGTCAAAAAATGGTATCAAAGCCATGGTTTCAACACTGGGCATGGATGGGCCATGTTAGTGGAAGCTAAAGAAAAAGTTTCAGGAAATAATTGTTGTCGAATTGGAAAAAATTGAAGTTCAGTGCCCAGTTTTCAACATTGATCCTGAATTCGATCATATACATGGTTATGGAATCGAAATATCAGAGAAACGTTTTTTTGAGAAGGAAAAAAAATTGAATTCCAAAACATTCCAGTGTTCCAAGAGAACACTTGGACTATTTTTGGAAACACGGAAGGTGTAGCAAGTTAAGAATGGGCCGTAGAGAAATAAAACCAAAACTTTCATGGTGTTGGACCGTAAGATCTATTTGGGATAAGGAAAATCCTTCACAACCATCAGATTGAAGGATGATGTAGGAGGGTTAACGTAGAATCCCTTAGGACTTCGCGACTTCGGCAAAGTTAGGTGTTAAGAAGCAAGAGAAGGACCGAAGCCCGAAACTCCTAAGTCTCGGAGGGTATCTACACCGTAGATCCGAGGAAAAACCTTACCATTATATCAATCCAAGAGTAGAAGGTAAGGCGTGTGGTGAAGAGCAGATTAGAGCCGTCAGATCTATGTGAAGAAGTTGGGTGTGTTGGTGCACAAACTACCAAAGCCCGAAGTCCCAAAACAAAAGAGCAGAAGTGGCATGGCAGGATCACATCGCCAATGGTGACATGGAACTTCCTAGACATGCCACGTGCCACCATATTAGTTGGTGACATATGTACTATGTGGACCCGGAAGGTAAGGAAGTTCTGGAGTCTGGCGTTCGGAAGAATCAGAGTGTGTAAGTATAGAATCTTCTGAAGTCCCAGAATTTGGAAGACCCGGAACCCTGAAGTGATGTGGTTTGCTGACATCACTCTAAATGACATGGACACATGGGATGTGTGCCACATGTTAGAGAGTTAAGAACCATTGTAAGATTGAAATTACGTTAGAGTGTGACATTATCACCCGCATGATTGGACCACATGTCGTCTTTGTGTGTCCTACCATGTAGCGCTCCTATAGGTGGCACAAGGTAGTTAAGCGTGACGAAGGAGTTAGCTGGATTAGGCCCACATTAACCTTGGTCACGATATATCAATATCGAGGGTCGGGAGGCATTGTGGAGATGCAATATGCATGGAATATAATTCTACAAGGCGGTCCCGCAATCCAAACCATGGTTTCCTAGAAGGGGTACGTGTCAGCGTGGGGACAATTGTAGAACAATCAATGGCTTAGTCCAAAACCGTCGACCCATGTTCCTGCAATCTGAAAAGTATAAAGTTTGATGCAACTTTCGGTATATTAGTTCAAGTACGGAAATCGTGGGCCCTAATGGATGTGTGGAACTAGTTGTGAAGTCCAGAGACTTGACACTCTGGAAGAATGATTCATAAGGGAATGAAAGGAATAACTTTTTGAAGCTTCATAATGGTGAGGTGACGTGATGTAATGATTTCACCAAAGGTGACATGGAATTGTTTAGAGATTAACGGTTTGGGGTGTTGGGGGTGTTTGGATGTGAAATCCTCCGAAGTCCCGAACCTCCGAATTCCCGAAGCTCATTTTCCTGAAGTTCCATAGTGGGTGCCAGTCGTTGGATGTTGGGTAGTTGTGGATTGTTGATCCACCCTACTTCGCAAGTTCGCCAATCCAACACTCCGAGATATTTGTTGTGATGTGCTTTGAAAACCTCTGAAGCTGGAGCTCGAAGTTTCAATTCTCTAGATAAGCACCCAAATCATAAGAGTTGGGTCACAGTTGTGGTCACATACGAACCAAGGGCCGAAGAAAAGGGGATAGCGCCCGATTTTTTTTCCAGAATAGAACTAGGCTTAGAGATGGAAGCCCACAAGGTTCTTGACTGACAAAGACCTGCAGAAAATGGAATCTGATATTGTTTTTGTTGAATCAGATTGGTTTATTCTGGAAAATTATTAAAGTCAGATAGCCTCAAAAACTCAACTGACTGCACATTTTGCAAAATTAGTCGTTGGTAGAATTGAACCGAATTGTTCCACGGTGTAGAGAAATGGAAGGGGAACAAAATGCTTTCAGTTTGGAGAATGAAGCTATAAGAATGGATGTCCATTTGGGAGTTGAAGGATCGAACTTCAATGGGCATGGAGAAGAGATAGATAAGTAAGGAAACATGATGAAAATCATTGAAATATTGTAGAAAGATGTCCAGACTCATCGAGCAGTTGACATATATCTCATGAAAGCCAGGGAACAACAGGGAGAATTCAACATAAATTTGATATAGAGCCTGGAAATAATAGAAAAGAAATTGGATAAGGAGAATGAATCCATTATATCAGGAAGTCGTAGGTCCCCTGATGAGAGGATAAAATCAAGGAGTGTTGGAAGACACCATCATCACTCCCAAGGGCTCTCCAAGAGGAGGGCACATAGTAGTTCAAGCCCATCTCCTACCAAAAAGCATATGAGATCTGGAGTTGATGACTGAAGGGTGAAATGAACAAAATCAAACTGCCTACGTTTGATGGAGAGCACCAGAAGGAGGAAGATGTTGAGACATGGATTCTTGGCATGAGGAAATATTTCCAACTTCAAAATTACTCCTCTCATGCAGAAGGAAGAATTGCAATGTATCAATTAAAAGGAAAGGCATCCATGTGGTGGGATCAACTTGTTCAGGTGCAACACATTAAAGAGAAAAATGTTACCTGGAAGGAATTCAAGAAACACTTTGAAAAGAAATATTTAACTAAGAGATACTATGATAGAAAGATGAACGAGTTCTTTGAGCTCAAATTGGGCAGCATGACCATTGATGAATATGAACAAATTTTTTGGAAGCGTTGAAGTATGTCCCTTTCATCAAAGATCATATTGTCAAAATTCAAAGGTATCTGAGTGGACTATCATCTTCCATTAGTGACAAGATCCAGTATGATGATCCTAAAACTTTGGAAGAAACTATAAGGAGATAAAAATGCTTATATGAGCAGCAAAGAGAAAAGCCCACTTTCCAGAAGGCTTAGGCATACAAGAAAAGGTTCAAGAAAGAGTAGAGGCAGAAGGGAAACAAACCTCCCTTTTTCAGAAATAGTCCTCAAGGAAAACCACATTTTAGAGAGTAGAGAATGGCTGAGGTAGGGGGAAAAGGGCCAAGGCATATGCCTATTCAATGTTGGGCCTATCAAGGAGACCACAAGTATAGAGATTGTCCCCACAAAAATGGCAAAGTGAGATATGTCCACAATGTTCAACAAGAAGAAACAATGGAGGACATGGGAAGAAATGTACCCAGGATCTATGCAGCCCTGGAAAACAAGCAAGAAGAATATCAGTTACATATGATTGAAGTGGAAGTTATGATCAACGACCACACCATTTCTATTTTAATTGATGCATGGGCTATTCATAGTTATATAGATCCTAAGATGGTGGAAAGTTTTATTTTTCCAAGAAATAAGCATGGAAAATATTGGTTAGTGCAGCTAACTACAGGAGCCAAAAGAAAAGTTACTGAAATGGTTAAGTCATGTACCATGGACATGAATGGACTGAGCACAAGGGCATATTTGAACATCTTACCTTTAGGTTCCTATGAATATCTAATTGTTATGGGCTGGTTGGACCAACATCATGTCATTTTACACTGCCATAACAAGGCATTCACTTGCTTGGATGAGGAAGGAAATCAGAGAAGAGTCTAAGGAATTTCCAGAGCAGTTTCTATCAGAGAAATCTCAACAATGCGGTTGAAGAAGTGCTACAAGAAAGGATGTAAAATATTTGCAGCCCATATAGAGGAAGAATATAAGTATAAAGTACCAAATCTTGAGGATCATGAAGTCCTGGAATATTTTGAAGATGTGTTCAAGGAAGTACCAGGACTACCTCCAAAGAGAGATATTGATTTCTCCATAAACTTGATGCTTGGAGCAGCTCCAGTGTCAAAGACTCTATACATAATGAATACACTAGAGTTGAAGGAACTGAAAATGAAGCTTGAAGAGCTTCTGAAAAGGGGTATATACGCCCAAGTGTATCACCTTGGGGTTCTCCAGTATTGTTCGTAAAGAAGAAAGATGGGAAAATGAGATTGTGCATTGATTTCAGATAGTTGAATAAAGTGACTATAAAGAACAAGTATCCTCTACCAAGGATTGATGATCTCTTTGATCAAATGAAGGATGCAAATACATTTTCGAAGATAGATCTCAGGTTAGGGTACCATCAGGTAAGAATTAAAGAGGAAGATATCAACAAGATTGCCTTTAGGACAACGCATGGTCATTATGATTTCACAGTTGTGTCATTTGAGTTATCAAATGCACCCACTATTTTTATGTGCTTAATGAATGGTGTTTTCAGGGAATATTTGGACAAGTTTGTCATGGTCTTTCTGGATGACATCATTGTATATTCCAAGTTAAAGGAAGAGAACAAGCATCATTTGAATATGGTGTTGTAGGTGCTAAGAGAGCATCAGTTGTATGACAAATTGAGCAAGTGCTCATTTTATCAAAAATTAATTCACTACTTGGGGCATATCATTTCAAAGGATGGGATAGTCATGGATCCTGAGAAGATAGAAGCCATTAGAGAATGGTCAGTGCCGAAGAATGTGACAAAAGTCATATCCTTCATGGGTCTAGATGGATATTACAGAAGGTTCATTGCAAGGTTCTCAAGAATAGCTCACCCCATCACTTCCTTGCAAAGAAAAGGGAAGAAATTTCAATGGACAAAAGAATGTGAAAGAAGCTTCCAGCAATTGAAGCAGTTGTTAACTAGTGCTCCAATTCTGAAGATTGCAGATCTGAATGAGGATTTCGTGGTTTTCACATATGCATGTAAGGAAGGACTAGGAGGAGTCCACAGCCATAATGGATTTGTAATATGTTATGAGTCCATAAAATTGAAAGAGCATGAAAGGCTCTATGACACTCATGATTTGGAGTTGGCATCCATTGTAGACGCACTAAAGAAATGGAGACATTACTTCATGGGAAATAGGTTTGAAATCAGGGTAGACCACCATAGTATGAAGTATTTGTTTGATCATCCTACCTTGAATGTTAGGTAGAGCATATGGTTGGAATTCCTCTGCGAGTATGAATTTGATATCAAGCACATCAAAGGAAAGGAGAACACAGTGGTTAACACACTCAACAGGATAGTGCATGAACTGCATGCTACAACCATCAACATGTATCAGACTAATCTTCGAGGAAGAATCTCTGAGGCTGCAAATTCAGATTTGCAGTACATGGAATTAGTACCAAAATTGCAGCAAGGAAAAATGCGGCAGAAAGTTGAGTATTATGAACTGGGAATTGATGGAATCCTTAGGTATAGAAACATAGTCTATGTACCCAATTCTCAAGAATTGAGGAGTGCGATTTTATAGGAGATGCATAATGTGCCTTATGCAGGACACACAGGATATCAGAAAATAGTTTTAGCAGTTAAGAGCCAATATTATTGGCCAAGAATGAAGAAAGAGATTGTTGAATACATAGACAAATGTTTAGAATGTCAAAGGGTAAAGGTGGAGCATATACACCCAGCTAGTTTTCTACAACCATTACCCATTCTTGAGTGGAAGTGGGAAGTGGCGACAATGGTTTTCATCACAGGATTACCCCGAACAAACAAGAAACATGATTCCATCATGGTGGTGGTGGATAAGCTTACTAAAGATGCCCATTTTATTCCATTGAAGACTACTCACAAGGTAGTTAATGTTGCAGATATCTATATGACGGAATTAGCGTGATTGCATGGTGTACCCAAGAAAATTGTGTCTGATAAAGACCCAAAATTTACCTCAAAGTTTTGGAAAGGGTTATTCAAGGGGTTCAGAACAAACCTGAACTTCAACACGGAATATCATCCAGAGTCTGATGGGAAAACAGAGAGGGTGAACCAATTGATAGAAGACATGCTAAGGATGTATGTAATGGATAAACCTTCTAAATGGGAGGATTATCTACACTTGGTATCATTTTGTTACAATAATGAGTATCAAGCATCACTAAAGATGAGCCCATTTGAAGCACTTTATGGAAGAAAGTGCAACACCCCAGTAAGATGGGATAACCCAGTTTATAGGGCAGTGGTTGGGCCAGACATGCTCAAGGAAATGGAAGAAAAAATGCTAAAGATTAAGTAGAATTTGAAGGTTCCCCATGATAGGAATAAGATCTATGTTGATAAGAACAAAACTCACAAAGAATTTAAAGTGGGGGATCATGTATTTCTTAAAGTAAAATCCAATAGAAGCTCCTTGAAGTTGGCAAATTATTCAAAGTTGGCAGCCATATATTGTGGACCGTTTGAAATTCTAGAGAGGATTGGTCCAGTAGATTATATGCTTACATTACCTACATATATGTCTATACATAATGTGTTTTATGTGTCTTTTATTAATAAATATATACATGATGCTAATCATGTTATCGATTGGAATGTGATTTAGGTGGAGCAAGAAAGTGCTTTCTAGGTGCATCTGGTGTGTATACTGGACCGGAAATGCAAGCAGCTCCAGAATTGGGCCATAGGGCTTGTAAAATTCCAGTGGACCTTGTACGGTCCTGAGGATGCTACATGGGAGCATGAATATGCTATATGAGCAAAGTACCCGCATCTTTTTTAAGATTTTGAAAATATTGCAGTTATTATGTAAATGAGTTTCACTGAGGACAGTGCAAAAATAAGGTTAGGGGATTGTAATACCCCAAGGCCGAACCCCTGTGAAATGTAATGATGTTTATAGGATGGTGAGATGAATTTTGATAAGCCGGTAGTATTATGTGTTTATTAGGCCGAAGAGCCAATATGCTAAGGCCAATAAGACTGATTTTTGTATATGTAATTATGCAAATTATTAATAAAATACATCGTTGTGTGTAGACTGACCACGAAGAAAGAGTGATGGGGGAAGAAGATCCACTAGGTAGGGAAAGGGATGGGACTAAGAATCTAGGAAAGAGGGGCTAAGCTAGAGGGCTTAACCCAAGGAAACATTATAACATATTCCTAAAAAATGAAAATATTAAAGTGGGGGAAAATAAACCTAGTTATCCTAAGTTCCTGGGAAAGGGAACGAATGCTAAATGGAGTACATGCAGCTCCAGGAAGATAGGTGTCGACCTACGTGCATCCAGTTAAATCTGGAGAGTTATATCATTGAGGGGGTTCTCTCCTCATTATGCCATCCTTCGCCTAACTTGTTTTTCCTCCATTGTCAACCTCTACATCTTGGACGCACCTCTGAAACCAGTAACTCGGGATGTCAACCTATCTTTTCCTATGAAGTCCAGTATATCTGTACTTGCCAAAACCATGTTGTTCCTTACCGAATTGTGGTTGATTCCATCCCCTGAGCTATATTGAAACTTTGTTGTTGTCCTCACCTTGTTGGAACTGAGTTGAAGCTGGTTGAAGAAGTAGGTTGTTAGGCCTGTGGTTTAAGAACCAGGTTGTCAGGCTCGTGGTTGAAGAGGCAGGTTGTCAGGCCTATAGAAACTCTCTTTAGGTGAGAGAGTTTGATGGGAAGTGATTTTCTCCTAGAGAGAGTCTAGAACCAGCCAGGGAGCTCTGAGAATTCCTTATCCGACCTGTTGCCGAGACCTTCAAAGGGAAGTGGAGCAGTTGATGGACTGTGGAACATTAAAGGTGCATATTCCTAGGGTGGAACAAGCATGCAGGGAATGAGAGTCTATGAGTAATGGTTGTAAGAAGGCTCTTGGAGAGAATCCTTCCAGTTGCACTGTGT
The DNA here is from genome assembly GCA_010110895.2 of Picea sitchensis. Classification (NCBI taxonomy): domain Eukaryota; kingdom Viridiplantae; phylum Streptophyta; class Pinopsida; order Pinales; family Pinaceae; genus Picea; species Picea sitchensis. Next base: position 104,971 of record SNQJ01S0007923.1, on the reverse strand, counting down.
AGTCTCCTCTAACCTCAACCTAGTCTAGGATTCCTTTTCCCTATGTGGAGCCTAGTCCCAGCTCGGAAGTGACCCATTGCTAAGCATGATGAGCAGCGTGGTCTAAGGATGAGTGGTTTGTGGAAGTTTTTCACGTAGTTGGTGGATCTAAATTAAAATATAAGTATGCATTCCTTGTTCATTCACCTGTTATGTATTTATATATGTTGTTATATCTATGGTTTTGACTGGATTATTGCATGTATGATTTTATGGCTATTTCTACAATAATATGTGTATGGTTATAATATGTCATCTATGTGCTTATAGAGACAAAAGTTTTAGTATTATTTCCGGATGAATAAGTGGCATGAACAGAGTAGTGTAACTGTTAATCTAAGAGAGAGTTGTGGTACAGTGAAATTCCATAGTGATGTTTCCCGGATTGATGGCTGTGGATGTGACAAAATGGTATTAGATCTAAGTGAAGTGTCTGAGTAGTGGTGTTGCCCAACCTATTGGTGGCTAGGGACATCACATGCACACTGTGCATGGGTTTGTCCTTAGATCTTTTATACTTGGATGGGTATATGTGTATTCCTTGCACTAGGATTATAGAAGAGAAACAATTTGAAACTTATATAATATCAAATGTTCATTCCTTCAACTATAAAATGCACACAGAAGAATATAACTCTAAAAGTACATAACATAACATTACCCAATTAACTTAGAGATAAGTAAACTCAGACATTCAAAACATGCATTTCAATATAAGTGCACAAGGTAAATGAAACACTTATCTATTACAGTTCATAGCCGACCAACTGACTATGGGTGTTAGCCTCTCCACCCAACCATCGGCTCAGAGGAATTCATTCTTAGAAATTTGGCCACCCCTGTACCAAGCTATGATATCACTAGGGAACCTTTGCAGTTTCTCAGATGTTGTTTCTTTTTCACAGTATCTGCAAGGTTTATCAGATGCTTCCTCAACATCAAGCTCACAAACTTCTTCTCAGGTCATGTCTTCCACAAATTCCTAGATATCCTTTCTCTTATTCTATCCAGTAACTAGAACAACTTATCAAGCTTCCAGTTCTTCTTCTCAACTGGAGAGCCTCACACACACTTCCTCTTTTATTCTGCATATTCGGGTCACGCATTCCCCTCATTGTGTCCCCTTCTCATCTGTATTCACATGTATTCTTGCATTCCTTTCTCCTCTTCAGGAAAGTTCTGGACTTGGCATGTTCCTTCTGTTAGAAGGAAACTCGAGTTAGTCTAGGCTTGCAGGAAAAATTGCCCTTTGTGGTACTTCGAGCTAACAACTTTCTGCCTCCTTATCTAGACCCTCCATTCTTCCATTTAAGGGGGTAGTTAATTGTTCAACCACCAATCCTTTTCTTATTAACTAATTTCTCCTTTGGATTAGGATGAGGCTTATTATTTCAGCAAGGAGAAATTTGGGTCATTTTGACATAATTAACCCTCTCCACAGTTTCCTCACTCTTTCCTCTAGTGATATCATGGCCATTACTTCGAGGATTCACCCCCATAGTCAGTTATTAGAAATATAAACAATAATAAATTTACATTGTTCACATGCCATAGCATGTAGATCATAATTAATGATTAATTACAAGTTTGGGGAAACAAGGATATTACAATACACTCCCCCTTAAAAGGAACATTATCCTCGGTGTTCTTTATCAGTAACACTTGTCATGCCTTTTTCATTCAGCTACTTCAGAAATATTGATCCTCTTTCTGGGTCAATTCCTTTCAGACTCTTGGCCTTCGTCACCTGCCTTCAATAATCTTGGAAAACAAGCATATTAATCACAATTTCATGTAAAAACATTTTATTGTTGTGCAAAATTCAAGAGGAGAATTTTCATAATCTAACACAATACTTATCTGTGTAGTCCATGGATTCACATCCACGTGGATTTCTTGTTATCTGGGCTCACTATTTTTTCTACACATACCCATTATGTGCATGATCCCAATCGATAGTTTATAAGAATGATCAAAGTCTCATCTTCCTTGCGGTCACTCACCCTCCAGGTCCAGGCTCAGGCATCCCCTTCTTTGCTATGCAGTCCCTCAGGCGATCCATATTTCCTTTCCAAGGATTTCATTGAGTTATATATACTTCATTGATCCTTACAGTCAAGGTGTCCCTCAAAATTTCTCTGTCGAGGCACCCCTCCGACTTATGTTATCATAACACAACATGTTCTAGGGAAATCATGGCTTACCACAGGGTTCTCATGTCTCAACAATAGCCTCTTTCATGATTTCCATCTTGAAAACCTTCACCTGTTCTCCCTAGATAGATATTTTTTGTCTCATCCATATCACAGGTATACATAAATTATGAGATATTATCATCAATTTCAAATTCAGAATTTTCTTGCAAATCTGTCACCCACATATTTCCAAATTCTACATTTTATTTTTCAGATCTGTTCCAGACAGGACCCAGATTCACAAGTATGGGATTTTTATTCCCATAGCAGTCCGGCTTAGCAGGAAATTGGTCTTCCTTATGGATTACAACACTGCCATATGTAATACCCTTTCTTCCTGCAACTTCAACATTCCTGAGCCAAACAAATTGTTAGTTTTCATGCACACTATATTTTCAAAACTATACATACTAACAGTCCAAGTTATTTTTATCTATTCAAGGATACAAAGAAAAAGGAAATATCATTATTGACATATGCATCCTTTCAACATACTAAATTTTAGAAATGCAATTTAAATTTCAAATGTCTTTAATCAATGTGCCAATATTCATGGCCACATTCACAGTCAATGCACCCTTGCATTGACTTCAAGTTTGCCACACTTTATGACAATAAATTTTCCATGGTGTGTTGGAGCTTAACCAACCTCTTCACCATAGGGATTATTCATTCTTGTTCATTATTGCAACATGATTGTACTTCCTACTACAGGTTGATCATGATCCCAAATTAGCACATATGAAACTATAAGTTTCTCTTGAATTGAACCAAGAATTCTTCCTTCATTAGTAACCAGGGTGCCAACACTCATGGACACCCAAATTTTCTTTTATTTAACAACTACATAATGTAAGTAAAATATTGGAAGGTTATCCAATCCATTGTCTTCCCTTTATGAAAACATACATCTCCTCGAAGCAATTCCATGCAATGTGCTAACTATGAGCACCTTTATTCCCAATCTCCCTGTATTGGTCATTGTACCCATGGTACTCTTTACTCATGAATTTTATTGCAAGTATTATAACTCATCCTTGATTGGCATAGGCTTCCTCTCTCTATTTTTTATATTCTTCTTTACTGAATCTTACCTCGCTTGGGTAGCAATAGCATACAACAACCACTCACAATTATTTGCATATATTTAAGATAATGAAATCTTTTCAAAAGGGACTCTTACCAAATTCCTGCATGCCTTATGACACATAGGTATGGAAATTTTTATTCTTGTTTTGACTGCTAGCACCCTCTCTCAATGGTTCTCTATGGGGACTTTTAAAGTCCCTTCAACAACTTTTTAATGACAACCTTCTCATAGTCGTCCTCTGCTTGAGGTTTCCCATCATTGGAAATTGTCTTTCTCAACAGCTCCAATTTCTTTCTACACATGACATACACCACAAATATAATATCTTTCATGTAGATACAAATTCTTGTATCATATCCTTCAAATCAATAAAACATTTTTCATATATGTCCTAGCATATCTTTATGCACTTCATCGCATTATCTTTAATGTTTCCATGAGTAAAACACAAACAATTCTCAATTGTTTCTACAATCATACAATCATCATAACTATGATGTCAAAACATTTACTTTTATTATTAAATCAATATCTTGTAACAAACAAATACAATATCCAACAAGGAAGGGGTCAAGGAACTCTTCCCTCGTCCCACTCCTTCTACATAGCCCTGGACTTTCAATCCAACTGAGTTATTTTCCAAGCCCTCAATGCCTTTACTTATCATGTATTAACCAAGCCCATTCATTTAAATATGCTTATTTATTCATTATCCCCTTTCAGGTAGTACTTCTTCCCACAACTTCACTTCTGAAGTTTACAACTCTGCTAAACAATTCATAGTTCTTAAGGTGAGAAACGTGTTCCTCATTTTCTCCTTATTTGCTTATGCAATATACTTATTTAATAGAAAAAAATTTGTTCATAATGAATCATGAACCTGTGCATTATGTACATTACCATTCAATTATCAGAATGGTCAACATTCATTGTTAGTCTTGCATTCATGCATGATGTTTTAAAATGTAATCTAGGATTCTTATATATATATATTCAAAAGTCATTAAGGTTGTGACTCTATTCTCCCGATAGTGTCTTCACACATTTCCTCCACAGATAACTCCTTCAACATCAAACTTCCTTATTGCATATCCTTCACTATCTGTGATAGCCTCAACCTTGAGTTATCTTCATTTTTTTACCAAATATTCCATAATAAACATGCATCTTTGTTATGCCTCCAGATTATTTATCCACACATATTCCTTGTTTTATAATCTTACATTCATGATGCACTTAACCACATGCATAATCATAAATCATTTAACTCATGATTGATCATAATTTTTCTCATGCGGTCCTCAAAGAAATAATCATGTTTCATTTTATCATGACAATAGAGAATCCTTGCTCATTTACTCTTTCAACTGTTTATATGAGCCCTTCCTAAGGAAATGGAACACATTCCCCTCAAGCTATCACTGAAAATAAAAATTTCATGACTCTTCATAATAGAGTTGACCATGCATCCATGTTACTCATTCAATCTTGGAAAGTGCACTTATTACCTTACATTTCACTCATTTAGGAAGTCAAATTATTCCTATAGTATAAATATTCTCATACATCATATATATGCATCACTTGCACATTTAATATCCTTGATATCTACTTGGTCTTGATATCAGTATTCATATCAAGCAACCTCACATCGCATCAAATTCATGCACTCAAGCATATACAGACATACCTAAACATTCATTATGAAAGTTCATTGCTTGTACCCCTTTCCATGTCCTTCATGGACATATCAAACTTCTAGATCCTTCTCCCAAGGATATTACTACCATTCTCATGACAAGTTCCACAGCGATACTCAACATTGATCTTCCCTCTTGGTTGAGAAATTGAAATCATTCATGTAATATCCACCTGGCAGTTTAACAGAAATAGTCATAACTATGTTTCCCTTTCTATACTATAACAACTAGCAATAAAACACTCTTGCCTCAACTTCCATGAAAACATTTCCCACTCATAAATACCATCTAGGAAATTGTAACCATGCCCAAGGTAACAAAATAGCCAATCTAGCTTCCAACTGGTCTTGTTTAGCAGACCTTCCAATCAAGGAAATCCTTTTCTAGATTCTACTCACTAGGGTCCAACTATATCTATATGGATAACATCCACCAATGGATGTCAATATGATCCATTGGGAATCTATAAGTTCCCCAACACTTCCTTTACCACATTCAGGTTCAACATTTAATTAACCAGTTTACCTTATTTATAATAAATTTTAATGTCTAATAATATTTGGACTATTTCCTTAAAGCTAAAATACAATTTCGAAGTATGTTGCTTAGTAAGTATTTTAATATAGAACTTTAGAGTATCTTTAGATCATAATCAGTTTGAACCATTACACCTATAATTCTTCCTTATGTTCAGCAACAGTCAGGGATGAAGGTCACTCTCCTCCTCCCATAGGAATTCTAGTAGATTAGTTTCCTATCCACCAAGCATGGGAGGTTGTTGTGATTTCTCACTCAATCACCTCATATTTATATAGCTTTGTTTATTAGCTTGATTAGAAAAACACTGCCCAACAATTCTTGTACCTAGAAACAAAATTTGTTTCTCATCTCCCTTCGAAACCCAAGAGTTGCACCTGCTCTCCCTTTTCAGAGAATGGTCACCAGACTCATTTCTCTTGCATAAACACATCCTTAAGTTAATAGGGATACACACTTCCCTAGCACAACCATGAACTTTTGAACTAGAGGAGGGATACACACTTCTACCTCCATGAAGGTTGTTCTCAATCTATAGGGTTCCTTTTTACTTCTTTACTGGGTTATTGTAGCAACAATTTTCATTCATTATAGGTCAAGAAATTTGACTTTACCACTTCCATCAATCCTATGATCGTGAGGGATCATACACATATACAAGGTTTAATCCTTCATTAAAGTAGTAATTATTACTGCTATGGATCCTTTCAATCCATTCACATCCAAGTATTATTATTAGTAACCATTAGCATAATCCCACTCTTGTAGGATTGGCTATAATTTCTCAAAATAAATGATAGGCTTCCTTTTCCAAAAACTAGCATGATTCAATATCGTCGGGTAAAATCCCAACTGAATTTTAATCTGCATCCTTCTCCTCAAGGAGCTTATGTAGATAATTTTAATTTTTCATATGAGAGTGATACTCTTAGCAAGCTCATTTTAGCCTTGGTAAACTAGTATTATGACTATTCTCCAGCCCATCTGAGCCTATTTCTAAATCATGCTCTTCTAGATAGGGTAGGGTAGTATGCCCTCTCCCTTAAAATTTTATAAGAAATAAAATCACTTGATTCTTTTGTGATCCCAAGAATTCCAAGTGTTGTTTCCATGCTCTGACACCAATTTGTAACACACCCAACCCCTTAAGTACCTTTTTAAGGAATGGGGAATCAAAAGTTCTCTTTCCTTAAAAATATTAAATCCTCTGTCTGAGGTCTTCATCCTTTTCTACTCACCCATAGCATTCTAACGACTGCTACTAGGCTCAAATCCAAGCTCTGGGTTGCAGGTTATGGCTTCTTGAAGTTCTTCAGGCATTCATTGGTTGATGGCCATGTGGCATCCACGTGGATCCATCTCATTTGTACCATCCTCCAGCTCCTACATCCATGGTGGAATTCCATCCACCATCCAATCCAACAATGGGATTTAATCTTCATTTGACACATAATCTACAGGGGAGTTTGGCATTCCACACTTCGACGTTGAACGCCCCTTTTCCTTTCCGCACACAAATCCTCTGGAGTCCCGAAATCCCGAAATCCTGAGGTGCTGCCAAGTAGCTTCGAAATTTGGCCCTTTTGGGAGCATACATTCTAACATCCCAAGTCTCCTAGAGTTATGAACTCCCTAAGTTCCGAAGGAACCCAGAATATCTCTGCGGGGCTCCTTTAGTGGGTGACACATGTCATGTGTTAATCGACCTATAGGGTCTGCGAAACGTATGAATCCAGGTGACATGTGGCAGGTCAAATGGGGGTCCACATCACCCTGGGTGATGTCAGCATGCCATGTCACCACAGACTGATATCCTTCCAAGCCCTTCGATTCTACGGTCAAGGTGTGTCCACATAACCCTTGGATCGATGGCCTCCATTACTTCGTAAATTTGACGTTTGGAGAGTTTTTCATGTGAATTCCTCCTTTCGCTCAGAGTGGTAAACATCTAGCTGACCATGGTCTATATCTGATGGTTAGGGGAGATCATGAAGGGTATCTATATCTATGATTCACGTTTATTTGCAGCTCCGACATTCATGGAGTTTAATGTCATGACATCTTCGTCCTCTCAAAGTAATACTTTGCCAAAGTGTTGACTACAGTTTGGATCCAATGGACAGGAGGGATCCCGACACATTCTCAAATCGACGGCTCATGTCACTTCGAAACTTCGGTGTTCAAAGGTTTCCTCTCCTTGAACAACACTTCCTTCGAGAGTTCTGAACTTCAAACATGCGGAGTACTCTGATCAATAGTCCAGATGCACTCTACAATGGGTGGTCGAGATCTACTCCAGCCTTTGGGAATTCGAGAGTTGTCAACCCAAAGCGCAACACTCCTCAAATCTCCAAGAGTGCCAAACTACAAAACACACTCGATCCGTCGCCACGTGCACCTGACGCCAACAACCAAGATTTTCTCTAGCCTTCAGACCTTCAGGAAACTTGCACGCTCTTGTGATTTTATTTCAATTTTGTCGGAGAATTGAGCTTCCTAATAAATTTTGATCTGAGGACCACGTATCCCTCTACTACCAACGACCTAGATTAACTTTGGGATCCAGGATTTTAGAGAATTTTCCTCCTTTATGACGAACACAAAGCATCTGTCGAACTCGTGAAGTTCTAAATACTCGAGGGGTTAACACTTGCGCTTCTTCTCTAGACCCAACGGTCGTGAAATAATTTGGTTCCTCCCGAATGTATCTCATCCCCTCTTCCTCCAAGTACAGGAATCCTCCCTTTCGAGACCTAAGTCTCACTATATTTCTTGAGCTTGAGACTTAGAAAAGTCTCACGCCCACTCCTTGCGCTCGCTCACATTGAGAACCTTTCAACGCTTCACTAAGTGTTGGCCCTGCACACTATGCACAAGTATCTCCTTAAAGATTTAATACTCATAAGGGTATATGTGTATTCCTTGCACCAGGATTATAGAAGACAAACAATTTGAAACTTATAGAATATCGAAGGTTCATTCCTTCAATTACAAAATTCATGCACATGCATATAAATTTGAAAGTAAATAACATAAGATTGCCCAATTAACTCAGAGATAAGAAAACTCAGACATTCAAAACATGCATTTCAATCTAATTGCACAGGGTAAATGAAAATATTATCTATTATAGTTGATATCTGACCAACTGACTGTGGGTGTTAGTGTCTCCACCCAACCATGGGCTCAAAGGAATTCATTCCTAGCACTTTGGACACCCCCATGCCAAGCTATGATATCACTAGGGAGCCTTTGCAGTTTCTCAGACGTTCTTTCTCTGTCACAGTCTCTGTGAGGTTTATCAGATTCTCCCTTAGCATCAAGATCTCAAACTTTTTCTCAGGTCATGTCTTATGTAAATTATCAAAGATCTTTTCTCTTATTCTATCCAGTAACAAGAACAACGTATCAAACTTCCAGTTCTTCTTCTTAGCTGGAGAGCTTCATGTGCTCTTCCTCTTTTCTTCTACATATATGGGTCATGCATTCCCCTCGGTTTGTCCCCTTCTCAAATGTCTTCACGTGTATTCTTTCACGCCTTTCTCCTCTTCATGAAGGTTCTGGACTTGCCATGTTCCTTCTATCAAAAGGAAACTCGGGTTAGTTTGGGCCTGCAGGAAAAACTTCCCTCTGTGGTACTTTGGGCTGACATGTTTCTTCCTCCTCAGCCATACCCTCCATTCTTCCATTTAAGGGGGTATTTGATTGTTTGACCACTAGTCCTTTTATTATTGACTGATTTCTCCTTGGGATTAGGATGAGGCTTATTATTTCAGCAAGGCAAAATTTGGGTCATTTTGACATAATGAACCCTCTCCACAGTGTAGAAATTTCGATACAAATTAATGTATTCCTGCGATTCTCCTGATCTAACAATTTCCGCCACTTGTTAAATACAAAATTGCTTCTACTATTATTATTGCAGAAGCAATTAAACCACGATCACAACCACAATGCACAAAGTGAAATATCAATAACACACAACACAAAAGTTTTACCGGGAAAGCATAAAGCTAAAAACCCCACTATCATATATTATGTATATCATGAATCATGAAACAATATCATACAGGACTCTAATCCAAGAGCTCTCAGTACAATACAATCGTCTCACACTGTCATACACAAATTAGCAAGTACATGTGCCAATT
>SNQJ01S0007923.1:64814-87317 GCA_010110895.2 Picea sitchensis | reverse complement strand
AACTCTCGATTCCCCATACCCAATCATGCATAACAAGTATCAAAACAAGAATTAAATGTAACCAAAAGAAAGAAGGTACATTCATACAGAACATATAAGGTCCATGCACAACTAGAAAAACAAAATATTGTATAGAAAGTCATGTATATTAATAAAATTTGTCCTAAAAATATGCACAATCACTTATTTTTTTGTTTCTTCTTTTTAATAAAACTAATGAGTGTATCATCATCACGTTCATATCAAACTCGTCCTTCAACTATTGGGTCTTTTTATACTAATGGAAGGTGATGGGTCATCTCAAGTATTCTACTACTTCTAGTAGTAGGACACAGATGTTGATGCACTACAGGGGGTGCATCCACTACAATAACAAAAAGCATTAAAAGGACATGGTTAGTTATTATCCATAGCAGCGTTTCATTAGTACCAATATCATTACTATGTTTTTAACCTAGAAGAGTAGTCGAGACCATTGGTTGGATTGTCATCAGTTCCTCTCCTATCCAAGCACCCTCATCTACATGCTCTGCCATTGAAACAAGAAAAGTTATAAGTACCCATCTAAGGGAAATATTTATAATCATCATATTATACATTTTTTTTTAAATACACTCATACCGTGATGGGTTCGCGAACCACTAGTATCATGGGGGTTTTTTCCACCACCTTTAAATGAACCCTTGTTGCTTGCCTTCTTAAAACATATAGAGACATAATTAATTGATGGGTAAAATAAACTATCAATATATTGGACAAAACTACAATATTGTCTTTTTATTTACCAATAAATTGTGTTAGTTGAATGGCTCTAGATATTTTGAAGTCCACAACTAAGAATGGACCTATCCAATTCATATGCAATATATTGGGATACCTTAAATACTTACTTTGATATAGTAGAACCAAATAACCGTTGTTAAAAGTTTTTTTCTTTATGTTGCACCCATGCCAAGACTTTTGTTATGCATTTTATACCTTATAATGAAATGTTGCTAGTAACTTGTCTTCCTCCAAGATCATTAAATCCACTAACCACTTCTAGAGTCATTCTTCATCTACCATTTAAATGGCTTGTGAAATGAGAAAACTTGAAATGAATAACTCAATTAACACCATTTCTTCTCTTCCATATACTATATTGAAAGACATGTACTAGGTAATTTTCTTAGTGGTGATTTAATATGCCCATGGTACCACTGGGATCCGCTCATCCCAATGATTCGTATGAACTATTTAAAATTGTGTTAGTTCATTCTCTAAGATCTTTTTATAGCCATACATTGTCCCAATACCATGTGCGTGATATGGAAAACTTCAATGATGTTGGATCAAGGACTCCCTAGTCAAAGATTGAATTGTATTATTAATGAAATTGTTCCCACAATCACTTGTTAGAATCATTGGGAACCAAATCTAGTAATTATGTTCTCAAATATGAATTGCATCATGGCATCAAATGAACAATATGTAGTCGGGGAGGCTTCTACCACTATATAATATAATCATTTGCATTTATTATTTATTGGACCCTTGATTGTCATGTAGGTGGGTTGATCATGCAAACAATTCCACAACCTACTTCTAAAATGGTTGTAAAGAAAGAAATGGATTAAGTGGCATTTCATCATTGAGGAAGGGTATTCCACTCCTACGGAGCACATCAAAACCCTTTTAATTTTCATTGGCATCTTTAAAATTCAAATGTCACCATAGTATTTCTTGTAGTACCCTCCAAGAAGTAGCATTACCTCCAATGTGGCCTCTTTCAAGGACATTATGATAATATCATAGGATATACGACCTTTCATGATCCAAAACACATAATAAAACAATGACATTATAATCAAACATATACAATTGTCCTCTTATAATATGATAGTTATTTTCCTTAGATTGAAGGTGTATTTTCTTTACTATCAAATATTTGGTTGGTGTTATACCTCTCATAAAGAAAAAATCACTTGCCTCCATCTAATATGGAACTACTTCCATATTTAAAACTTCACCATCTGGAATTTGATCATATATTAGACCTCCTAATTATCTCGATTTTCTACATGAGAGATAGCTCGGCTAGACATTGTGCCTTCCTAGTTTGACAACCACCTCAAACTAAAACACTTGAAAGAGGAAAAGCCACATGCATATGTGACCCTCCAACATAAGTTTTTTAAATGGGTACTTCAATATAGAATGGTCTATAACAAATTAAGTCCCCCTACTAGTAGGAAGACTCTAAAATTTTCATGGGAATACACCATGGCTAAACCTTCTCATTCTATGGTGGTCTATTTTTCGATTCACTTAAGATAGTTTCATATTAGAAAGTATATGGCTGATCCAACTAGTGCTAGGATTTCCTCAAGTACAATGCCTAACATGTAAACATGTATGTGGAACTCAACTGACCAACTAGCAAAAACCAAGATTGGTTCATTTATGAGATTTTGTTGTATATGTTGGAGGATTCACTCTCCTTGTTGTAGATGTTGGAGGATTTAGTATCCTTATTCCACATAAACTCCTTTATTTTATTCAACAATTTCTCCATTGGTTCAATGATAGTGTAATATCCCTTGATGAACCAACTATAATATCCAATCTTTCCCGATTTCAATCACAAGACATAAATATTGGTTGGTTCTAGTAAGTTGAAAATCATGATGATCTTAACTCGTTCAACTAAAAAACCATTGCAAGAGACCACATGGCCCAAAAGTATATTAAACAAAGTGCATACTATGCACTTATTTAAATTTAGTGAAATCTAAATATATTGACATATTTGTAGCATAAGATAAATCATTGCAACATCATCATTTAACAAGTTGTACATTGTCTAATCATTCAGGTACACTTCTATAAACATATGGATGTAGTCATGAAAGGTTGCAAGGAAGATTATTAAGAATATGGAAGGACCATTTTTTAACCCAAAGGGAATTATATCATATTTATAGGATCCCCATTCTATTATGGTGGTCATATTCCTTTTGTCTTCCTCGACAATGTGTACTTAGTTGTACCTCGAGAATCCATCACTAAATGAGTAGTGCTTCTTTTCTGAAACATGGTCCATGACTTCATTAGTGAACAACATTGGGAAATAATAATGGATGGAATCATCCTTAAGTCCCACTTATATTTCTTCTACTCATGTCTTCTTATCCTTAATCATGATTAGACTAATAAAATCATATTACTCTACTTTGTAAATGAGCTTGGTATCCCACATATTGTATATTTATTTCTTGAACTTTTGTTTGATCCAAGGATTTAAGATTCTTGGTGTCTAGCTTCAAAACTATTTTCATTTCTCCCAGTTCACCCTTTGCACTCTTCATTTTAGTGAAATTCATAGGAAAGAGGTCACCATATTCTTTGAGAATTGATGCAACCTATAACATTATTTATTTTCCTAGTAGTCACCAACTTGGTATATCCTACATTTTCTTCTATGAAAATATTTATATTTTCTCAATTTTAATGTTCTTTATAAATTTTACAATCCAAGTAATCATCAAATTCTTTTGCATACCATTAACCATTAGTATCTTTAAATTTGAAGTGTCGCAACTGTACAACAAGGTCATATTCATTGTCATCACTCTTCCCATCGTATGATAACACCTCGTTGGCTCAAGGTTGTATTCTTCTCTCTTGGAAAGGACTAAATATTAATGCTTCAAACAAACCCAGGAAGATGGTTTCTTCTGCTAATTATGATGCAAGAATTGATTTGTATTCTTGAGGGTAACATTAATATTAGGACTGATACCTATATATAAGAAGGTTTCATAGCATTGTTGGCACACATCCTACTAATCCTTCATTTTGGAGTTTGTTCTCCCCATGTAGGTACCAATTCCTAGGGATGGGTCCCAATGAGAAGAAAAATCAACGAGTACATAATTTCTCAAGTCATCCTTCCCTTATCCATAATTTCACACAATTATCTATATGGAGTTGTACATAAGTGTTCCCTTAATAAAGTTATAATATCTTATACTCAAAGTGCAATGTTGTTGGACATATCTCATCTCAACCTATAGTGGTGGAAAAAAATTGATATATTATAGTTGGCTTGATTTCATCCCAATTTGGTGGAGAATATTTATGGTTTTCCCACTCATAGGGTCTTCACTCTATGAACATGTGACATAACACATGTGTTTGTGGGATATTAAATAATAACCCTAATTTCACTAGATATTAATAAATACCTCCCAAAATCATTTTGTTGAATCCCCCTCCAAATACATCTTTCCAATAATAATAATAAATCCTATTTTCACTAGATACCCCTTTTTATACCCCCCAATTCCTACAAATCCCCCCATACCTCACATATCCCCCAATACCTATAATATATTGAACTTATTTTTCACAATTTTAAAACCCCCTTTAAGAATGAATGTTATAAGTTATTGATCAACAAGGTGAAGCCACTGTGGGCCCACTAGCAAGCTAGGATGTTCTTGAGTATAAATTCCATTACAAAAACCACGTTTTTAGTTCAACACTTTTCTCCATATACTCCAAAAAATCCTTTAGATTCTCAAAGTCGTATTATATAGAGGGATACTTTAGTTCCACTCCAATCTATTTCATATTGATGCTTGAGGCACAATGCTTAGAAGTTAATATGTGGTTTTTTTCTTACTATTTCTATAATGCATGAGTGGAGCTAGTGTTGATGAAGTAGACATTATTCCATATGATAGCACCATCAATGGTCAGATTTATGTAATCATCTATTTTTCCAAAAGTAGGATTTTAAATATTCTCTATCATGAACTCATTCAGGCTATCCTCAATAGGTTCCATATATATAGGGCACTAATATGGGTCAATCGGTTGTACTGCCCACATGCCCTCTACTTCAAGGGGAATTTTCTCCTTCCCCTAATTAATAATGATATAATTTCCATATACACATTAAATTCATAATATATCTAGGTAAGGGTCCTTCGCATCTAGAATCTTGTTCACCTTGAAGTATAACACTATTTTGACCCTTGTAATGTCAACTTTGACATATTTTTATTATATCTTACCAATAGGAAAAATATTGTATTGGTTCACAAGGAAATATTGAATCAAGAAATAGATGAGTCTAGGGATCCCCGTCTTCTCCCAAGACTTATTTGGTAGGATATTTATGTCAAACTATAGACATAACATGAAATATCTTAGTTAAAATATCAAAATATCAAAAATTAATTGGAACTACCAGCCAATTCATGCCTTCTTATTTCTATGGACTCTATGGGTGTCTCTCAACAAGAGGAGCATTAATATTTTCCTTTCCTCCTTTAATGATTTGTTTAAATGTATTTATCAACCTTCAAGAAAAGATCTCATTATCTAATATGTTAACAAAATCCATATGGAAATCATGGATTTAATCCATTGAACATCCTTCTTCATTCATCATACTTTTATCATCTCTTAGGCTAGTAATGAGCAATGGGACAATGACAGTAGCAATAAATGGGACACAAATTTTAGTTTTTGATATTATTGTAGAAACTACCTCCATAACAAGGTCAATCTATATATACCTTATTTCTTTTGTTGATATGTGTTAGGCTCTAGGGTAGAAAGAGATTCCTTCCTAATTTGACTTGAAATGCTAGGCTCTTGGTGACCACTTGTATAGATCCCTCCTCTTGTCACTACATCCATTTTGGCACCTCCATCATCTATAATAGGGAATGGATTAGAATTGATCAATTTGGAATTCCTATGTTTGTATTGAGCCTTCCACGTCTCTAATTGGTTGAGACAACACTACAAGGAAATTTTTTATTATCAAAGATTATAGAAAAGGTTTTTAGTGTTACAAGATTTGGAAAATTTCTAAAAAAAAACCTCCACAAAAACCTCCACCAATGAGAGTATATGTTTTAGTGGATGTTCAGTATAATTACAAATTTTGGGAAACTAGAGGTTTAAATAGGTTGTTTTCCAATGTGCTTAAAATAATAAGACACATCGGAATGCAACTATTTCATACGCACTAGTGCATCTTATATAGTTTAAATCAAGGATGCAAGAGAAATAATGCTTCAAGGCCATATGAGAACTAGTGCTCCAAGACCAAAGTGATCATGAATTCTCCCATACCGAAGTGGGGCATCAGTGCTTCCATAATGAAAGAGAAGCACCAATGATTATATTCATTAATCTATGACCCATATCCATGAGTATTGTTGGGTTTTTATATTCTTTACAGTGTTGAAAGAACAATCATATGACAGAGTGAAGAATCAACTAACGATTCAATTTGAGTCAATGGTTAAGTTGAGGTCGAAGTGATTAACTAGAAATTCGAAGTGATTGACTAGAAATTCGAAGGTCAAAGTGATCGACTGGGAAATTCGAAGTTGAAGTGATTGATGAGAAAGTCGAAAGGTCAGTCGATAGAAGGTTGAGTGGTGACCAAATGAAGACCGACTCGAGGCCGAATGGTATTCAATTGTAACAGAATCCTAAGATTCATGGGATTTGTAGCCAATCATAAGGGTGGATTTATAACCATTTTTGGGTTCCATCATTTAGGGTTTTTCATACTGTAAATCCTATAAATAGGGTTTCTTTTAATTGTATCATGTTAGTCAAACTTCAGATCAATATTTAAAGGTTTTTGTTCATGCAGATGTAAGCCAGATTGGTTGTAGGTTTGTTCTTGTATAAACCAAGAAAGTATGACGGTGATTTTGTCTTAGGTGTAGACAAAGGTTAGTCATGAAACTCTTTTTTCATTTAATGAGTAAGACAACAAGAAGAAATATGATGAAGGAATATTGGTTTTCTTTTTTGGGTTCCAGGGTAAAATATCTATGTACCATGTTTTTAATTTATTTTCTTGTTTAAATTAGTATTCTCTTTCCCATTAGGTTTAGTGTGGATGCTTATTTCATGACATGTGGTATCAGAGATTTATCTATTTCTCTGTACAATTCGTATCAGATCTTAGATGTACAAATAATGGATCTAAGCTAAACCCTAGGTCTAGTGAGAGTTGTAATTCAGAGATATTTAAATTTATGCTTGAAAGAGTGGAAAGTGGTTCAAGGTAAGATACAGAAAAATTCAATGGCCAAAACTTTGAGCTTTGGAAGATAAAAATTGAAGGTCGCCTTGTAGATAGAGAATAATGGGTAGTAGTCTGTCCATGTACCACTCTGATAAGTATGTTGAAGGAAGAATAGGAGAAGCTAGAAATAAGGGAAAGGAGTATGATTTGAATTTGCCTTGTAGATTTTGTGTTGTTGAATGTCTTAGGTGAAGACTTGACCAAGAAACTGTGGGATAAGTTGGGAAGCTTGTACTAGTCAAAATCCTTAGTAAACAAGTTTTTCCTTAGAAATAAATTGTATCTTATAAGAATGAGTGAAGGAAGATTGGTAACTAAGAATTTAAATGCATTCAATATTGTAATAAGCTAGTTATCATATGTGGATATTAAAATCACTGAGGAGAAATGTGTTATCCTATTATGTTTTTTTCCAAACTCCTAGGATATCTTAGTCGTGGCTATAGGGATTAATTTGACCAAATTAGTTCTATAAGACATGGTTTCATCTCTATTATCATAAGCAATGAGACGGAATAACATGGGAGGATCAACCAAATATTCATTAATGGTGAGTGGTCGACGAGTCGATGGATATAAAGGAAAAATATCTAGTAGAAAGTCTAATTTGAAGGGATGATCTAACTCTCTATTTTCTTAGACTAGAAGAGGTTGTAAATGTAGTAAATCTAGGAATTAAAAAAGATACCACAAGTCAAAGTTCATATAAGTTAGTACAGGATCCGACGAGAAGATGTCGATTAAGAGAAAGACTAATATGAACAAAAAAGGTGAAGTGTACCTAGCATCAACCAATACATAGTTGGATCAAGATGCTTTGTTGATTGACTCAAAATAATCCTTTCATATGACACATCATAGAGAATGGTTCTACGAATATGAGAGATATAAAGGAAGAGATGTTTTCTTGGGGGATGACTCAACAACCAAAATTGTTGGACGGGGAAGAGTCTGACTGAATACACTACAGTATGGGAGGATTAGAACTTATGTGGGGGCATCTTTGTCCTCAATCAATCCACATCAACCAAAAAATATTTAAAGTTTAATATAATAAGGAATAAGTGTCAAATTCTCATTATTGTAACAGTTGTTGCAGCACTATGATGAAACAGTTGTTGCAACACATGCTCTAACAATTGCTGCAACACTGTGCTAAAAAAGTTGTTGCAACACATGATGAAACATGTTGTTGCAAAAATGTTGTTTCAACACGATGTTGTAACACACATGGGTAGTATGGAAGAGGAAAGAATCATTCCATATTTCTCTGAGATGTAGTATGGATGTAATGAATTTTTGTTATGATTAATGGAGATAGCTTATGTTTTGTCCACCAGTTTTGTTTCTGATTTTCTTTTCTTGTAGCAGTAAATCCCTTATCGTATTTGTTAATGGTTAATTTATGCTAAAAATTAGTACTCTTTTGTTATTCACTCTATGGGTGAATTCTTTGTTTTTCTATGGATTGATTGCATAAACTAGGGTGACTACATTAATAACCCTTCTAGGTGTACCACATACTTTGGGTTTGGAAAGAAACCTGATATCTATCAACAAGATGAGTGATGTAGTTTTGCAGACTTTATTTCATAAGGATATGTGAAAAATGGTCAGGGGTGCGATGGTCATAATGAAAGGAGTTTAGATTGGAACCCTATACAAGTTGTTAGGGAATGTCAACTCGACTAGATGCAATAACATTATTGATCTTAAAGTCAACCTGACTTCAACTCGACTCGACTCAAATCAGGATGAGTCAACACAAACTGACTCAAATAGTCTTCATCAAGTTGACCCAACCATGTTATGGCACCAGAGAATGGGACAAATTAGAAAAATAGAACTTTGAGCTATGCACAACAAAGGTATGGTCGAAAGTTTTCCTGAGTGTAATTTTCAATTCAATTTTTTTTATCATTTCATATATGGAAAAAAAAATTGGGTCAGGTTCCCTTCTTGAGTGACAAGGTCAAAGAGGATTCTAGAATTAATTCATAGTGATGTGTTTGGGCCTATACTAATCCATTCACTTAGTGGATATTTGTATTATATATCCTTCATAGATGATTTTTGCTGGAATACATGCATATATTTCCCAAGGAAGAGATCAAAGGTTTTCAAGAAATTAAAAGAGTGTAAATCTATATAACTATTTTGAAATAATGTTACAATACAGATCTGTTTATCTAATTTATGTGAAAGATATACAAGTTGTGAGTTTTAATCTGAGCTCACAAAAATCTATGAAAAGATGACTCTTTTGATGAAAGTAGATAAAGAAAGAAAAATAAGCTATTTTTTGTTTTTATCTTTATTTATCTATAAGATTAAATATCAAAATATACTATGAAACATGAATATGTAGACAGTCAAAACCAGACCACATATAAGGGTTTCGAAAAACAAACAAACGATAAAAGAAATAAAATAACCTATTAATGAGTTAATCAGCATGCATCCGACGTCTGTATGATCATGAAATGTCCATCCAGCCTGTCCAAGAGATAAACCTGCAGTGAACCTTTACACTGTTTGGAATAAATGCAAAACAGTATATTGACTGTTGGATTTTAATGACAGAACGATAAGACAAAAATAATAACTATGATATTTGTGAGTGCAAGAAATTACACATAAGATAAATATAACTATAACAACCTGCTTTTAATCATTCAACAAAATTAAAGATAAACCTTATCATTTGAATTGAACAAGCAATCACTATTTTTTTAATAACTGAAGCATCAAAACGTGGACTATATTAAAAGAAATTATCTTGATGACGTAATAATTTTTTAAGACAAAAGCTATCAACAATTATCGAATTATCAAGATAAAAAAACCATAGATGAAAACAACATTTACAGATAGCTAAAGCAGAAATGTAAACATATGTTCCGTCCAAATTCGTGTATAAGCTGTCCACCTTCAGCCCCAGGCCAGGATGTTTGATTACAAAAAATAATGAGTTTTTAAAGCCTTCAAAAAGGTAACTGTCTTATCTTCTGTGATAATATACAATCATCTATTGATTACAAAAATAGAGGGGGAATATAACCACCCCAAATCACACTAAATCTTTAAAAGCTATAAAAAAGGTCTATTCCTGTTTATACAAAAATGGATTATAGATGTGGCTAACAAGCCCCAAAAATGCTTCAGATCACTTGGTCACTATAAAATTTCAAATATCGTGAAAAGAAAAGATAAAATAAAGAAGCTTAGATATATATTTAACCACAATTTTCCAAATTCAACTTAGAATAGACTAGCTATAGAATCTGTTGATTCTGTAGCTAGTCTATTTTAGCAATGAATCTAATTTATTCAATGAAAAAAATAATATGATTTATTCAATGAACAAAATATAACACTATTTTAAGATAAAAATAAATCTTACCTTTAACTGTAAAATCAAATCATATCACATGATCTCAGAATTTATTACTGCTGTTGCAGTCTCGACATTTTTTAATATGATGTTCCCTGTAGTTTTCATGTGTTTCCCTTGTTTCTGAACGATAGACTTGAGCCTACGATTTTCATTTGTTAAGGGATCAACCTGATCAGTAAGGGCTTTGATCTGTGACTGTAAAATAGGTATCTCGGTGTAATACTTGTCAATCCAGAATAGGCAAGTTTCACATTGTGATTGTGCGACAGTCGATTGAGAATACCCATGGTTGTGTACTGGATCGTCCCCAATGTGGACTGTATATTTGTTACCAAAATTAATACCTAGAAACCCTTCACTATGCTTCAAATAAGGCGGCAGATTATCCACGAAATTCTAAGACTGATTGAGGTCTGTTTAGAAAGAAGGAGGGTCTTCTTCAACAAGAAATCTATCAATCTCGAAATATGAGCTCTCATGGATCTCGATTGTCTTGATCGAGCTCACATGAGGGTTTGATTTGTTTCACAGCTTCCTCGAAATCAACCTTCCATCTCTTTTATTTTTAAAACCCAAATCGATATCACCTTTAGATGACTTGCCTACAGGTCTGTTTGCATTTTTGACAGAGGCATTAGGCTGTGCATCTTGCTCATGCGTCTGCTCAACAATTCTTGGGTTGGGTAAAGGCTTACTGTGGGTGGCCATAACACAGACCCGTGTAGATGAAGGGAACACTTTGGGATAGACTATGGTTTCCTCAATCATAGGTTTTTCAACCTCTTCAGCGTTGGGGTTAGCGAAACCATTTCTGGTTAAAAATGAATCCCAATCATCATTCTGCAACTTCAATTGATGTGCAAGCATAATTTTTATCAAACCGTGGTGGAAAAGGCTTGAATCCAAACATTGCTTCTTATACCTCTTAGCCATTTTATACAAGCTTCTCCACAGGTAATAAGGCATGGTTAAAGGAAACCCGATGAAATTCATGAGAAAATGCAGGTGATATAGAAAGACAAAACCAAAATAGCCTTCACACGTCACGAATTGTTTCAATACTGCAAGAAAACCATGCCATCAGGTTTTCAGTAGGGAGACTGGCATAACTTTGTCACAGCCATTGATCTTTCGAGATGTAAAGAAAAGACTCCATGGAACCTCTTCGACCTTGGCATTCTTGAACCACTTATGCCCGCTCGCAGGGAGACCCATTTCTTGGCTTAAAAATTCCTCTGTGACTTCGAGTTGAATGTCCCCCACCTTAGCTCGACATCCGTCAAATGAGAGGGTGAATTCTTGAGCAGTCTGCACGTTAAATCCATGGAATTTCTCAAGGAAAACAAGCCATTCGTGACCCTCGAGATCCTCCCTTGCATCATCACATAGGAGCAAGGTTTGAGTGCCGTTGGGTTCAATCCTAACAACCAGGGCCATGGGAAATCGACAGGTAATCACCCAAACACAGTACGTATGGAGGGTTTGTAAGAGTAGACCAGAGCTATACTCTAGGCCCGAAACACATCAACAATCTATGGCCTATGAGTAGAAAAACCTCAACAAAAATATAGGCATTGTTTGAAATGAATGCGAGGGGTGCTTCAAAACCCAAGACCAAGCTTCGAAATGATGTGCTCACTGTGATCGGACTGCCACCTCTCACATAGTATAGGCCACGACCAGGTGCATTAAAATAAAAATGATTGCACAACAGAGTGGGTTAGGTCTTAAAGTTTGGGAGAGGGAAACTTATAAACCAAAGTCTAGTGACAAGGGAACACATGACCAAGACCCACACAAAAATATATCAATGCTTTAAATTAAATGGTCCTTTGTTGATCCAAATAACAATCCATAAGCATGCTTGACATTCGAGGAGTCAAAACAAAGAGAATAAACTTCATAGCAAGGAACAAGGCTTCATTATTAAAAACTGTGGAGACATTTTGCCTTTCATAAAATTTTCAAATAGAGTGGTAATACAGTCATAAGTTTTAATGCTTCGTTTTCATGCTTTCATTCATGAATGAAGCATGAAAACAAAAACACTAGGAAAAACTGAAAACTTACAAATGTCATTTCAAAAATCGCTCATGAAGAACAGAAAAATGTACGACCCCAATTAGGCAGCTACATAGACTATTATTTGATATAAAAAGTTAAAAATATGTTGGGCTGCCAACAATGGTGACTTGCTGGGAGAAGCAGTTATCTCTATATTACTGATGAGTTTAGGTTAGAAAAATTTGAATGATTTCAAATCAAAGAACAACTGAAAGGCTATTTGAGCATCTTTGATAATCATGATGTGGTCCAGCTTAAGATATCTTTCGTTAAAAAGAAAGAAATCTGGTGACAAACTTCACAAGTGAAAGCCACAATGTTTAAGTTAATGGCTCCAATACTGCTGACAGGGCGACTGCTGCCAGCAGACGTCCATAGCCTCGACAGGTATTTCAATTAACCCACTCTGACGTATGTGTCCTGTCCAAGAAATTTCAAATCAAAATGAAGGATGCTTATGACCAAAATCAAGATTTATACCTGAGAATTTTCTTTAACCTAGCATCGCTTCACTGCCAACAGGCCTATTCAGTACCGTGACAAAGTTGTCTTGGCATCATGCATGCATTTACCCACTACTAGCAGACCTGTTCAGTGTCCCAACGAGTTTACAAACACTTCCCACAACTCTTTGAGAAATTATTCACAATCTGACATAGTTTTAAAGACATTCAACAGAGCGAGGTGACACTGAAAATTCCAGTTTTTACACAACTTAATATTTTCCAGGCCTTTAATTTTTTCTCAATAACCTTCATCAAGATCTGAAAATAGTTTATTAATAAAACTAATTTTCAAGGACAGGGAGTCATTGTCGAGTTTCTTTTCTTAAGAGAAAGGACAGCATAAAGAGATTTTTAAAGATAGTCATGATTACTCTCAAATGCAAATTGAAACCGAGAAATCGACTCTCAAACAAAATACCATCTTTAACTAGCCTACGTTTTTAGAAAAACACAGTAATTGATGCTTTGACATCCCTTGATAGTTATTTCCAGATGAAGCATTATGTTCTCTTCTTCTGAACTAGACTATAATACAGGCATGTTTGACTCAAAAAGGCCAATAAACAAAAAATAAAAATAAAAACAAAACAGAAAAGAAAATGAAAAGCAAAGAAACCAGAACAGAAAAATATGTACAAAAGGTGTATCGGAGAGTTGTCAGGTGAAATACCTTTTGAGAGCTTGGCCAGAAATAGACTATTACCGAGACAAGTTGCAGCGGGAATGCTGCCTTCTGTACTCGTCCAGAAGCCTTTTGATAGATTATGCATTTGCGGCATAACGCATGGGCATCTTTGAAAAGAGTGGGCCAGTAATACCCTGCCCTTAATACTTTGTGGGTAGTAGTGTCTCCACCGAAATTCCCACCAGCTTCCCCTGCATGTAATTCTGATAATAATTTATCTGCTTCATCTCTTGCTAGACAACGCATAAGGATTCCATCAAAATTTTGGCGAAACAATATACCATTCACCAGTTGGAAAAGTGCAGATTTTAATTTCAATGCTCTCCTTTTTTTTGGATCAAGGTGACGGGGAGATGATCCGTGTATTAGATAAAACTTGATGTCATCAGACCAAGGACTTGTAGGATTTTGTACACAACATATTTGATTTTGATTATGTTGATCTTCAATTAACATATCGGTTTGATTCTGTTGTTCTATAGATGAATCAGCAACTAATTTACATAAACCTTGGCCTCTAACAATTTGTGCTGGAGTGATATCGAGGTCATATTCTTGTAAGGATGTGACCCATTTTTCCCTTTTCTCACCCAGTTCTTTCTGTACTAACAAATTTCTGACAACGGGGTAAGGAACAATGACTTTCGTTCTAGATTTCAATAGATAAGATTGAAAATGTTTTATTTCTTTAAAAACAACGTAAGCCTATTGATCTACAGCTAGATAATTAAGCTCTGCTCCCTTAAAGGCTGAACTCATAAAAGAAATAGGAACTTCATTGTTTTCAACATTATTTTGGGTTAGCACAGTGGCATAAGATCGAACGGAGGCAAACGTGTAAAGAGTGAAATCTCGCGAAAAGTCAGGGCTCGTTAGGGATGGAGCCTCCACTATGGCTTTTTTTATTGAGTCAAAAGCTTGACTTTCTAGAGGTCCCCAATGGTATTTCACATCCTTTTTTATTAATTTTTGTAATGGCCTAACCATTTCCGAAAAACTCAGGACAAACCCTCTAGCAAAATTTATCTAACCTAAAAAGGATTGCATAGACTTTTTGGAAGAGGGGGGAGGAAGTTTTGAAATGACTTGAGTCCTCTCAGGGTCAATGATCATCCCTTCATTGGATACTATGATTTCGAGCAGCTTGCCTTGTTCCACTGCAAAGACAACTTTTTTGGGATTTAGAGAGATGTCGTACTTATGACATCGTTGTAGAACAGATCTTAGATGAGATAAATGATCTCCTTTATTCTTTGAGAAGACAGTGACATCATCTAGATAGACTACTACAAATTGATTGATTAGACCATGAAAAGCGATATCCATCGCTCTCTGGAAAGTGGCACCGACATTTATAAGCCCAAAGGGCATCTTTCTATAAGCATAGGTACCCCATGGAGTACGGAAAGTGGTTTTCAGCTGGTCTGGGGAAGACATGAGGACTTGGTTATACCCTAAAAAACCATCTAGCAGTGATAATCTTTCAAAACCAGATACTTGCTGGAGAATCTATTCCATCGGAGGAACAGGGTAGTTGTCTTTATCAGATGCTCGGTTTAAATTTTGGAAATCGACACATAGTCGGATTTCACCACTTTTTTTCCTTATAGGGACAAGGTTAGAGACCCACTGTGTATGTCTCACTGGGAAGATTATCTTAGCATTCAATAATTTGTTTAGTTCCTTCTAGACTGTTGGTTCAAGTTTTGGGTGCATATTTCTCAACTTCTGTTGAAAAGGTTGAGTCTGGGGTTTCATGGGAATAATGTGTTGTATGATGTTAGGATCGAAGGTTTTTAGATCATCATATGTCCAAGCAAAGACATCCTTAAATTCCTTAAACAATTTAATAAAGGCTGGCTTCTCTTACTCAGAACATCCTGTTCCCAAATTGATGCATTGTGGATTATCTTTAGTTCCTAGATTCACTTTTTCATGGGTCAAGGAAGAACTATTCGTTTTACAATTTACTGATTTTCTGAATTTATCATGTAAATCATGAAACTTTTCTAATCTTACCACATATTTTGGGATAGAATTTTGATGTTGATTCCGGAGATCTTAGGTTCGATATTACCGTAAAATTGTGGAGGTCTTCGTCGTGGGTGCCTTCATCGATAACTGCACCTTGTAAAGTATCTTCCATGTGAAGGAAACTGATGATCTGTTGATCATCATCGAAAACTCTCCAATTAGTGATGTTGTCCGGGACGGATGGTTTGAACAATAACTCGATGGAAAACATGTTTGGAGAAAGGCCTTCTGCGGGAAAAATTTTAGAAGTGACATTAGCCAATAAGTCAGCCTTAGAATTATTCAATCTTGGAATAGAATTAATGTTAAACGTAGAAAATTTTTGCATTAGATTCCATACCTCAGCTTGATAACTTTTCAGGTGTGGAGATAGGCAATGAATGGTATTTCTTACCTGTCTGACCACAATTTCTGAATCCCCAAAAACCATTAAACTCTGAACTCTCAAATCTAATTCCTTTCTGAGACCTTGTAGGAGTGCCTCGTATTCAGCCGTATTGTTTGTGCATTCAAATTCTAATCGGAAAGCAATCAAAGTTTTGTTACTTGCTAGATCAATGAGCACACATCCTGCACCGAATCCTTCTTTAGATTTGGATCCATCGAAGTAAAGAGACCAGATATGATTCTCATCAGTTGTATGTAACACCTTAGGGAGAACTGTTGACTATGTGCATG
Organism: Picea sitchensis; assembly: GCA_010110895.2. Taxonomy (NCBI): domain Eukaryota; kingdom Viridiplantae; phylum Streptophyta; class Pinopsida; order Pinales; family Pinaceae; genus Picea; species Picea sitchensis. The sequence continues at coordinate 70,848 of SNQJ01S0007923.1, read as the reverse complement.
TCATGAGTTTCGACTACTATTCCGGGTCAGTAATGGTAGAAGTTTCAGCCATGAAGTTACCGAAAAAGGTGTTCATCCCCTGCATTTTGGGTGAATTGGCGGAAGCAGTAAATGGTTCATTAGCGTCATTTAAATCAGTTACCGTAAGCTTGAGGTAACGCTCACGATTGATCTTGATTTTGTTAGGCTTTCCATTCTCTGGCAGCCACAAATGAGACCAATCTGTCGCAAAGTAACCATGCAGCTATTTGGACCAATCCCTACTTAAAAATAAGCCATATACTTTTGGGATATCAACGACAATAATATCAATAATCTTGTTGACGTTAGGATTAGATGATAATCTGATAAGGACATTTTTTAATTCACCTATTACCTTAACACTAGTCTGATCAAGATGAATAATTTTCAGACTGGAAGGTTGAACTTCAGCATTGATTTTTTGGCAGACAGACCAAGGCATTACATTTGATGATACACCAGAATCTACCATAAAATTATGTACATTCCTATTGAAAATTTCAAAGGTCAACAAAAAAGGTGGGACATTTCTATGAGTATTAACAACAGAACTTTGTTGGTTTTTAGTCGCAGCCCCTGGAACTATTTTATCTACATTTGTTACTCTTTTTACAACAAGGTATATTTTATCAGAGGATTCTAATGTCATTTTAAAAGAGACCTTTTGAGGTGTTTTAGGGTTGTTTTCTGCAAATTTGTTGTTGTTCAGATTCCAGTTTTTGTTGTTTTCTGCAATATTCTGAAGCATCTTTTGTAGAAGAAAAAGAAATTTCAATAATTCATAAACAGAAATATTAGCTCTAAGTTTTTTGAGGTCTTCAATCAAATCGTATTCTAAACTTGGAGTTGCTGAATTCTGTTTAGTTTCAGTTTGTTTAGACTATTTTTTAGGCGCATTAGTTCCAATTTTAGAAGAGGATTTATTCATTGTTTTTCTTCTGGTATTGTATGGATGCACCATTTCAAAATTGTCTTGAAATATACTATCCGAAAAATGCCCAAAGATGTTGGGAGAGGATTCGTCCTCTTCCACTATTTCTTGTTCAACCATGTCTTCAAAAATCTCGGGGGGAACTAAGTTATCACATGCTTCCAGAATTGTCTGAATATCATATTGTAGGCTTTCTAGATTTAGGCCTTCAGAATTTAAGTTGGGCCAGTTTGTGGGAAAAGACTTTCTAAAAGGGGGTTTGTAAGACCCTTTGCTTGAAGAAGCTTCCTCAGTTGATCTCCTTAAATCTATAACTTAATTCGACAATTTTTGAACGACCTTGTGTAAACATTCCAGATTTGAACTGTTTGATTGAGTTTTGGTTTGGGGAGGTCTAGGAAGAATTTCTATTTTCTTCTTGGAAGATGGGTTAATCTTTGCCTCATTACAGATATTGTCCTTTAGGCTTAGAATATCTTTCTCAATTTGGCTTGCCTCCTCGAAGGCTTCCAATAATGTTGCTTTCTTATATCTTTTTACCTACATTGCTATGTTATGGTGTAGGGCTTTGGTGTAGTATGCGACAATAAGATTTTCAGCAGTCATTGAATCAGTGGGGATTCAATTTTTTAATGTTAGAAACCTTTGATTAAAGTCTTTTATTTTTTCCTTGGGGTTCATCTTTAAACTAGAGAGTTCCATGACTAAGACTTTGGGAGATTTGTCATCTCCAAATTTCTCGAGGAAACAAGATTCAAATGTATCCCAAGATACAATGGTGTGGGGTTTTTGATCAAAATACCAAGTAGAGGAATTGCCTTCAAATGTGTACGGAAAAAGTCTACATACTACATCTTCGTGTTCTACGCTTCGGAGTCTAATGGCTAGCATGAATTTTTTAATGTGATCCTAAGCAATTTTCTTGGAATCTGGATCGAATTTAGGGAGCCATTTCTTTGGATGTTTAGGCAAAGGATGCTGGGGTCCAGGTATGGCCACAGCATCTTGATCGAGCCAAGGTCTAGCGGGATTGTTTGGATTTTCCATAGGCATGGGTGGTGTCGAAGGCTGAGATGAAGAAATACCTTCGTCTGATGACTCCTCTCTTGAAGAGGAGGGAGATGAATGCGGTGGTGATGGTGGGATACCAAATCCTCTAGCTACAAGAGTGGGGATGTGATCTGGATCTGTAAGATTTAGGGTAAGACCAGTGCCTTCAAGTTGCTCTCTAATATCAGAAAAGTCTAGCGGTTGATTCAATGGTTGACCTGGTTTTCTGATACGAGAAAAAGCACCGTGTGTCCTTAGAAGTGATTGACGAACAATTTCTTGTACGTCGGACCCTGGGGGGTTTGGTGTTACTGGTTCAACCGTAATCTATGGATTTTCATTTGATATGGTTTTTGTTTGAGAGGCAATGTTGTCGCCCGAATGACTTCTTGTTACTATAGGTGAGCGGGTGTGTGGGGGAGGATTCTTGCGACCTCCATGTGACATCAATAGTGTTCAGGCCCTCCTTCTAGCGCCATTTGTTGATGGGAGAAAATGATTGTCCGTCAATTGGAAGAACGAGTCTGGTCTGGGGTTGTCCAAATAACCCAAGCCGTTTGGTATGACTCACTCTGATGGGTTTAATGGCTCTGTTGGCCAATCTAACAGTCCTAAAAGAAATAAAAAAAAAAAGAGTAAACTAACAATTAACTACTTGGTGTATATATGTACATACATATCTATATAACTATTTTGAAATAATGTTTACAATACATATATGTTTATCTAAATTATGTGCAAGATATACAAGTTGTGAGTTTTAATCTGAACTCGCGAAAATCTATGAAAAGATGACTCTTTTGACGAAAGTAGATAAAGAAAGAAAAATAAGCTATTTTTTGTTTTTATCTTTATTTATCTATAAGATTAAATATCAAAATATACTATGAAACAGGGATATGTAGACGGTCAAAACCAGACCACATATAAGGGTTTTGAAAAACAAACAAACGATAAAAGAAATGAACTAACCTATTAATGAGTTAATCAGCATGCATCCGATGTCTGTATGATCATGAAATGTCCATCCAGCCTGTCCAAGAGATAAATTTGCAGTGAACCTTTACACTGTTCAGAATAAATGCAAAACAGTATATTGACTGTTGGATTTTAATGATAGAACGATAAGACGCAAATAATAACTATGATATTTGTGATTGCAATCAATTACACATAAGATAAATCTAACTGTAACAACCTGCTTTTAATCATTCAAAAAAATTAAAGATAAAACTTATCATTTTAATTGAACGAGCGATCACTATTTTTTTAATAACTGAAGCATCAAAATGTGGACTATATTAAAAGAAATTATCTTGACGACATAATAATTTGTGAAGACAAAAGCTATCAACAATTATTGAATTATCAAGATAAACAAACCATAGACGAAAACAACATTTACAGATAGCTAAAGAAAAAATGTAAACATATGTTCCGTCCAAATTCGTGTATAAGGTGTCCACCTTCAGCCCCAGGCCAAGATGTTTGATTACAAAAAATAATGAGTTTTTAAAGCCTTCAGAAAGGTAACTATCTTATCTTCTGTGATAAGATACAATCATCTATTGATTACAAAAATAGAGGGGGAATATAACCACCCCAGATCACACTAAATCTTTAAAAGATAAGAAAAAGGTATATTCCTGTTTATACAAAAATGGATTATAGATGTGGCTAACAAGCCCAAAAAATGCTTCAGATCACTTGGTCACCATAAACTCCCAGATATCCTGAAAAGAAAAGATAAAATAAAGAAACTTAGATATATATTTAACCACAATTTTCCAAATTTTGAATTAGAATAGACTAGCTACATAATCTGTTGATTATGTAGTTAGTCTATTTTAGCAATGAAATCTAATTTATTCAATGAAAAAAATAATTTGATTTATTGAATGAACAAAATATAACACTATTTTAAGATAAAAAGAAATCTTACCTTTAACTGTAAAATCAAATCATATCACATGATCTCAGAATTTATTACTGTTGTTGCAGTCTCGACATTTTTTAATATGATGTTCCCTGTAGTTTTCATGTGTTTCCCTTGTTTCTGAACGATAGACTTGAACCTACGATTTTCATTTGTTAAGGGATCGACCTGATCAGTAAGGGATTTGATCTGTGACTGTAAAATAGGTATATCGGTGTAATACTTGTCAATCCAAAACAAACAAGTTTCACATTGTGACTGTGCGACAGTCGATTGAGAATACCCACGGTTGTGTACCGGATCGTCCCCAATGTCGACAGTAGATTTGTTACCAAACTTAATACCTGGAAACCCTTCACTATGCTTCAAACAAGGCGGCAGATTATCCATGAAATTGTAAGACTGATCGAGGTCTGTTTGGAAAGAAGGAGGGTCTTCTTCAGCAAGAAATTTATCAGTCTCGAAATCTGAGCTCTCATGGATCTCGATCGTCTTGATCGAGCTCACATGAGGGTTTGATTTGTTTCGCAGCTTCCTCGAAATCAACCTTCCAGCTCTTTTATTTTTGAAACCCAAATCGATATCACCTTTAGATGACTTGCCTACAGGTCTGTTTGCATTTTTGACAGAGGCGTTAGGCTATGCATCTTGCTCATGGGTCTGCTCAACAATTCTTGGGTCGGATAAAGGCTTACTGTGGGTGGTCGTAACATAGACCTGTGTAGATGAAGGGAACACTCCGGGATAGACTATGGTTTCCTCAATCATAGGTTTTTCAACCTCTTCAGCGTTGGGGTTAGAGAAACCATTTCGGGTTAAAAATGAATCCCAGTCTTCGTTCTGCAACTTCAATTGATGTGCAAGCATAATTTTTATCAAACCATGGTGGAAAAGGCTTGAATCCAAACGTTGATTCGTATATCTCTTAGCCATTTTATGCAGGCTTCTCCACAGGTAATAAAGCATGTTTAAAGGAAACCCTATGAAATTCATGAGCAAACGTAGGTGATATAGAAAGACACAACCAAAACGGCCTTCACATGTCATGAATTGTTTCAATACTGCAAGAAAACCATGCCATCAAATTTTCAGTAGGGAGACTGGCATACCTTTGTCACGGCCATTGATCTTTCGAGATGTAAAGAAAAGACTCCATGGAACCTCTTTGACCTTGGCATTCTTGAACCACTTCTGCCCACTTGCAGGGAGAGCTGTTGCTTGGCTTAAAAAGTCCTCTGTGACTTTGAGTTGAATGTCCCCCACCTTGGCTCGACATCCATCAAATGAGAGGGCGAATTCTTGAGCAGTCTGCAGGTTAAAGCCATGGAATTTCTCAAGGAAAACAAGCTAGTTGTGACCCTCGATATCCTCCCTTGCATCATCGCATAGGAGCAAGGTCTAAGTGTCGTTGGGTTCAATCCTAACAACTGGGGCCATGGGAAATCGACAGGCAATCACCCAAACACAGTACGCATGGAGGGTTTGTAAGAGTATACCAGAGCTATACTCCAGGCCCGAAACAATCTATGGCGTATGAGCAGAAAATCCTCAATGAAAAGATAGGCATTGTTTGAAATGAATGCGAGGGGTGTTGCAAAACCCAAGACCAAGCTTCGAAATGATGGGCTCACTGTGATCGGGCTTCCACCTCTCTCATAGTACAGGCCACGACCAGGTGCATTAAAATAAAAATGATTGCACAACAGAGTGGGTTAGGTCTTAAATTTTGGGAGACGGAAACTTATAAACCAAAGTCTAGTGACAAGGGAATGCATGACCAAGACCCACACAAAAATATATCAATGCTTTAAATTAAATGGTCCTTTGTTGATCCAAATAACAATCCATAAGAATGCTTGACATTCGAGTAGGGATGATTTTAGGGGCTAAATTTCGCTCATGGGCTAATTTTCTATGGTTTTTCCAAAAACGAGATTCGCTATTTTAAAAATAATTCACCCAAATTCTATAGGATAAAATTATTTTACCTTAAAAATTGCCAAAATTTTATAAAAACTATATAAAATCCTTAGAAATTTGAATATTTTTACAAAAATATTGCCAAACATTTATAGTTGGCATATGAAGGATTAGTA
>SNQJ01S0007923.1:7964-64732 GCA_010110895.2 Picea sitchensis | reverse complement strand
AAAAACTATATAAAATCCTTAGAAATTTGAATATTTTTACAAAAATATTGCCAAACATTTATAGTTGGCATATGAAGGATTAGTAATATTCGCCAAGGTTTCTACATTTTAAAATAAATTTCCATCCTTAAAATCATCCCTGCATTCGAGGAGTCAAAACAAAGAGAATAAACTTCATAGCAAGGAACAAGGCTTCATTAATAAAAAAATGTGGAGACATTTTGCCTTTCATAAACTTTTCAAATAGAGTGGTAATACAGTCATAAGTTTTAATGCTTTCAGTCGTGAACGAAGCATGAAAACAAAAACACTAGGAAAAACAGAAAGCTTACAAATGTCATTTCAAAAATTGCTCATAAAGAACAGAAAAATGTATGACCCCAATTAGGCAGCTACATAGACTATTATTTGATATAAAAAGTTAAAAATATGTTGGGCTGCCAACAGGTGGGTAAGGGAAAAGGGGATGAAAGGTTGGAAAAAGGGGATAAGCTTAGGGGCTTAAGTCCTTGAGAATAATAATTTATTTTTTTTCCAAAGATGTGTGACAAACATGTTTTTATCCTAAGTCCTCGGAAAGGCATCATGTGCAAAAAGGGAATGCATGCAGCTCCAGGAAGATAAGTGTCGACCTTGGTGCATGCAGTTAAAAGCTGAAGTGTTAGCTGTGTTGGGGGTTCTATTACCATTTTCCATCCTCTGTGAATTGGGGAGAGTCTCCGCGATTTCCCTCTGGATACCCTCATGCATTTCTGAAAACCAGAATCGTGAAGCCGACCAGTGTATTCCCATGAATCCCGTGGCCTCTGTATTCAACCTTTGCAATATTCACGCACGCATATGAGACTTGAAATTTGTGAACCGTTCTGTGTCTTTTGAGGAACTCGACACCTGAGTAATCGCCTTAGCTGTGTCATTTCTTAGCGTGGGTTGTTGTCGCCCGCGGTGCCATTCCCATCTATTGTTGCTACTGTCATCCCTGTGTGAATGAGTGTTGAACCGTTGTTGTTGTCCTCACCTGACTGGAGCTGAGTTGAGGAGTGTGTTGAAGAAGCAAGTTGTCAGGAACATGGTAGAAGAGGCAGGTTGTTAGGCCTGTGAGAATCTCTCTCTAGGTGAGAGAGACTGCTGGGAAGTGGTTTTCTCCCAAAGAGAGTCCAGCACCAGCTACAGAGCTCTGAGAATTCATGATCCAGCCTATTGTCGAGACCCAGAGAGGGAGCTGAAGCAACTGATGGACTGTGCTTGTGAAGGTGTATACTCCCGGGTGGAACAAGCATGTGGGGAATGAGAGTCCGTGAGTAGTGGGCATAATAAGGCTCCTGGAGAGAATTATTCTTGTTGCTCTGTGTAGTTTCCCTGTAACCTCAGCCTAGTCTAGGATTCACTTGCCCTGGGTGGAGCTTGGTCCCAGCTTGGGGGTGACACACTGCTGAGCGTGATGAGCAGCATGGTCTAAGGCTAGGAGGTTCGTGGAAGGTCTGCACGTAGTTGGTGGAGTTACTCAAGTTCCAAAGATAAGTATCATTATGTGTTTAATTTCAATTAAAATGCATGTCTGTGATTCTTGTATCTTTTCATGTATTCCGTTGAATGTATGAATTACTGTTAATTCCATTAATGTTGTATGTTAGCAATAATTCTGTGTTTACTCTATATTGCTTGGTTAAATATGCATATTAAATATATATGTATGAGAATGTGATGCATAGTAGCGTTTCTCGACAGTGGGGTTGATGGCCAGGGACGTTACATAAAATCTCTATGTACAATGTTTGTCATTTATTTTCTTGTTTAAATATGTCTTCTCTTTCCTATTAGGTTTAGTGTGGATGTCTATTTCCTAATAGAGTATGGTTCATGACCTAGTGCTTCTAGTAACAAAACACTATTATGTTTGATATTAAATCACATCAGTGCATGATAATGGTGTAGGTGCAATGAAAAGAAAGCATTAGCTAAAATGTCTCCTCACCCACCTATGCTAGAAAAACACAACCTGAGAAGTGTTTCCATGAAAACCTTTGCTAATTAGTTTTTCCCTTATAGTACAATATTTAGTAAAATGGTTAGTGGCTCATCAATGACCACATTTGAGCCTCCTTGGATGGAGGTAGTTTCCTTAAATGTGTCCCACCTCATCATAGTTGTAACATCATATTGGGGCTACCCATCCTCCACCTTGACCACAACAGTACCCTCCTCCTTGATCATGACCTCCATTAGTATTCTCATTTATGTGCTCCTCCACTCTAAAGGAGGTCTTCTCAAACCATTCTACCAAATCCTATAATTCTCTACAATTCTCATTACCATGAGTATTAGAGACCCATAAGTCACATAATAAAATTACACGTATGGATGAGTAAATTTTCAAGATGAAGCACATACTAGGGGTTGTCCATAAGTCCTACAAATTTCAAATAAGTCTTTTAAAAGCCTCCCTAGAAATGGGCCTGGAGTAGGACTAGGAAAAACTCCCTCACTAGGGACGAGACAATCATTGGCCAAATAAACGCTTAGTTTTGCACATGGTTCACCACATCTTCTCTTGATTATTCTTGGAGCTAGTTAGTTCTAGAATTGGTTTAGTGAGAGAAATAAATATTAGACTAAAAACTATGATATTTGTGGAGTTTCACTATAAGTATAAGAAAGTATGATCTAAGTGCCAATAGTCCCTGGGTATCCAGCTATTGACTCAATTCTCATGGATTTATATGAATCTTGTCTTTAGGAATCCTATCTCTATTGGATTAAGGGAATCCATGTTATAATAAATATTTCCCATAGAAATTGTTCCTTTTCTTGAATCATCAATCTAGTAAGTTAACCTACTCATCAAGTCCATGAATCACTAATCGTACTCCCTTGTAGTTTCATTAGCCACTTGTTTTTTATCTTTTATCGCAGCATAACTTTGTTTTTCTTTCTTGGGTTTTTTTAGCTCCACAATGAAATATTACCTTACTTCATCGAAGGTTTTGGTAGTACCTGGACTGGTACACTATACACACTTCATGTACCATTGCAAGGCTTATCGCTACATAGTTTTCTAAAATTCAATGAAATTCATATTAGAAGTCATTATATTCTTTCACCTCTAAATGGTTTCACTTATAAACCAATGTTTATTCGCATCACTATCACCCTTCCTTGCAAAAATAAGGGAGTCAACTATTAGAAATAAATTTGTATCCTAACCATGTTTCTTATTAGCATATGGAAAAAAAAAAAAAAAAATCCTCATGGCCATGGTTCGCTCATTAGGTTTCGACTAATAGTGTTGCTAAGGATAACCGAAATTCCGTTGGAATTTGACTGAGTTCCACCAAAATCTCATGACTTATTCATTTTCTTGGACTACTAATTTGCATAATAACATAAAATTATTAGAATCAACAATAGTGACCTTGCTTAGATTAAAAACTCTTAGTTGTATGGTTTAGGTTGGGCTGTCTTTTCTACATTTTAGATGTATCATGATTGCTTCCATACCACCCTTTAACATGGGGTTTTATTCTTCCATCCATTCATGCATGAAGGGAATTCATTCCTCCTCCACTAAGGACATATTCACCCACATAGGGTTTTTTTTCACCAACCTCCCTCATGGTCTTCATAAAATAATCCTCCACTTGTGAAAATTATTAGCTCTACTCCACAACAAACTCCAAGATATATCTTTCCAAGATAATTTTTACCTAGAAGTCTATAGTTCTCATGATTAGATAATCACACCCACTACAAGGCATGAAGTTTTGGGAATTCAAATAGTAGTCCTCTTGTATCATTAAAAAAACCTTAGTTAATCCTCTAGCTTCTACAAACACTCATGAAGACTCAATATAAATTCCACCGAGAAAATTTTGTATATCATCAAAGAGAAGGTATTCCTTAAATGTTTTCACCTCCCATGTAATAAAGGAAGCCTCATACTTCTTAAAGAGATTGATCCATTCATTAAACGATTCTTGTAAGTTCATCCTCACGAGTCACTCTCACATACTATAGAAGTTTCACTGATGACATGGTTAGTACTGATAGTGGAACCAATTCTTGGCCCAAAATGTAAACTAGGGTCCACTTAGGTTTTCAACAAAGGTGTTGTAGTCTAGCACTTACATATCAATCCTTGGTTAGAAGGAATTCTCACCTGAGGCACATTATCGAAATGTAAATCACTGCAAGATCGCAATAGACAAAGGAAACATGTAACTACTTTAACAATAATTCCATTATCCCTACATTCATTTATTTCATTCCTTAATGACATGACATGTCAAGTCCATACAAGTCCATGAATCACAATATAAGAAATAATTAACATGAAATAAACATCATCTATATAAAATGGACACATAAACAAGATTTTAAAGTGGGACACCATTCCATTCATTTCTATCAAAACCAAATACATGACTCTAACAGAATCCAACCATAACAGTATCATCTCGACAATCTTATGTCTTAGATAATAAATACATACTACTATTAGTAGGATAAACATAACCACAAAACGCATAACGACAAAATCCCAACAATAACAACAACCAAAAACACTATTAACAACTAGAATGAGCAAATTGAACCCAAGCCTTGGCCTTTATAATTTATAACCATCACTCCTAGGCAAGTTGTGAATGCCAAAGTTGTTATGATATTGCTTGCCTAATGGTGGACTTTATTGTTTATTGTCTGCCCCTTTCTGACTTATATATGCCACATTTACTTCTCACCATTCCTTTGTCTTGGGTTAAAAAATCACATTCCTCAACATTTATTACATTATGCTTCAACCACATTTCCTTTAATCCATTTGCATCTTGGCCTAAAAAACTCAAAATAAGTTTCAAAAGATGTTGCATGCCCTTCTAACCTAGCACCACTTATTGATGAGATGTCATCATGTTCTTAACTAAAAAATGAAGGGGCCAACAAGCCTTGACCTCATCTTTGGACTCATTATTGCATCAACTCCACGTGCCTCCTCTTTCTTGTCATCAATAAAGCTTGCACATTACTTATGCACTTCAAAATATGGGGCCAACGATGATGAACATACTCTTCTAGTGGGAATACCCATCTAGTCCATCTTAATCAACAAGCTACTCGAGCATTTTGTACTTATTCTCGTTAGTTAAAAGGCTTGAAAAGTTTAGCTATAAGTCTTTTGCTTCACACTATCACGAAGAAAGATAAAGATTCTTGCCCGAAGATGCTTATCAACACTCATAACCATGTTAGTAGTTCTGATTACATGATAAAGTGATTTTTATTGAAATTATTTAGCATGCCTACATATTCACATATAATAATCATTCATAATTAACTTTCATAAATCTACAACTCCACACATGCAATTTTGTTAATATTATTTTAAGTTATTTTAGCAGCCACAAAGCATACTACAAGTTTAAGATACCAGAAGAGTCATCTCAAGGACGCTACACAATTCCAACTACCATACAAGCCATAAATCCTACACCATTCAATAAATGGTTTAGCTGGTTGCGATAGGGACACCTTTCATAGGTTAGAGCACGCACTTCATTCAATTTTTATAAAATGAAAGCTTGAAATATATTTTATCCATAAGTTCTACGTCGCATGAGCTAACTGGCGTGTCTTTTATTTTGATTGTACCAGCACTCAAAATAAATAAAATATTTTTGATTTAACAAAGTAGTTTCTAAGATTTCATAGTAGTTAATTGTTTGAAAAGAATATTGAAGATGAAGCGCAATACATTGCGAAAACAATTTAAAGTAAATATCAACAACTTCGATCCACACATATCTCTTATGGCTCACAAGTACTACCCCGGTCCCCACGTAGAGGAAAAGGGGGCTTCATTTTAGTACATGAAATCAAAAGTAGATTCCCTTTCGAAACTACACGACAATTTATTCATTTGCAAGGCTATTTCGATTGAGGTTTTCATATTTCATAAAATAGTGGAAGACTTTGCACATTTTCATGTAGCCAATGAATGTTAATGTGAAAGTCTAATGAGCAAAATGATCGGGTTATAATTTAATTATTTTTCTTTTTAATAATAATAATAATTTAATTTTAAGGTTAAAGTGAAATTCAATATCAAATTTTCATATGAGATCTCTTTTGTTTGTGGGATAAGGGATCCTTTTCGTGTAATAATTTGACTGCTAAAGTTTACGTAGGTGTACATACCCTACCACCCTCTGGAGTTGAACCTGTGACCTCTAAGGAGGAAACACATGTTCTTAACCATTACTTCAACATCTTCAATGCATATCTACATTTTTGTTTTCCACACCATCCTCAAAATGATAGGGTACATGATCTATGTACCATAGAAGTTGATTTCCATCATTTGCTTTTGGTAAATTATTGTGTATGGAAAACTTGAAGTAATATATCCATAAGGAGAATGCGAATTTTTGTCATGTACAATTTTTGGCAGGGAAATGTATGATGGATTCAAATAAGGAAAATGAAAATCCATTGTTGTGAAGTCCTATTTCAAACTAGTGGTGACTTGGCGAAGGAATAAATACCAAAGACAACCCAATTAAGAATTTCTTTAAAGTTAAAGAATATGTGGTAGGCTATCAACTAGTAAATATCGATTAGTCATAGAGAAAACTTTTGTAAATATGTTGCCCCTCTAAATTAGCATACCCCCAAAGTGGTCGAAGTGAACGTCAAAGGGAATCAAATGTAGATATGTTATAAGAAGAAAACATGAGTTTATGTCAAAATCTAGTGATACAAAAGTTTTAAAATTAAATTGGATGTTTATTGAGTATTTGTTTTCCTGTAAATCAAGACCATGATGTTGAACTATCTATAAGGACTTCCATGATTGTTGGAGCAGGACACTTTGGGTAAGTTTTGGAAGTCGCATAGGAGTGGACCACGCGATAAGGCAACAAATGAGCAGCACACACAGAAGACAATTAACACATTTTTAGAAGACAACACATGGAAGGTAGAAGTTAGTTAGGAGTTTTGGGGCATTTTGTCCACATTGTAATGAGCTAAACCCTAATGTATATGCTTAAATATGTATGGGTTTTAGGTAGAAAGTAGTTAGTAGATAGAGTGATGAGCTATGAGTTAAAGCTTTTGTGGGAGAATTCAGAGTGTGATGAGTTGGTTTTTGGGCAATGAATAACACTTTGCTAGTTGATGAGTATGCGTTGAGTTGAATATCAGTCGAGAGGTATGTGTGCACTGCAGCATAGAACGACTTGGAAAAGTTTGGGTTTTAACTGAAGATTATTGTATTAGCACGATGCACACCTATTGTAAGAAGTGAAGATGAATGAAAAATATAAGAAATCAGTTGTTGTGGACATAGCCCAATTTGGGGTGAACCATGTTAAATATATGTTTCCTAATGCATTGTTTTATTCTGTTTATTGCGCACATGTAGTAGATTCTTAATGGTTAACATGAATATAATAGTTTCGCGCACTTGTTGAATGGTTAAGTAGGAATGAATGTTAGAACGGTGCCCATTGTTGGTCACTATAATTGCTTAATTGATTCAAACAATCAAGTGATACATAAATTATCAACCCAGGGAAGTCTTTTATTTCAAAGATAACCACGCACTATATATGCTCAATTCCAAAAGCAACTTANGGGGGGAAGGGGGAGAGAGAGAGAGAGAGGATGGGGGGGGCTAACTAAAAATGTAACTAAATAATGTAAATAAAAATGTAATTATCTAATGACAAGTAGAAAAACAAGAATTAAATATAAATGAAATAAAGAAGGTACATGCATACAGAACATACATGGTCCACACACAACTAGCAAAACAAAAAATTGTACAGTCAATAATTTATATTAATAAAATTTGCATGATGATATGTATAATATGAATAAAGTATTTGGTACTTACAATTCGATATTTTATTCTCAAGTAACTACCTTGGCGAAGTTTGTGTTGCCCATGTTTTTCTAATATTTCCTTGGTTTCTTTGCATAGGATCCGAGACACGTCAAAAACAACCAAGGAAAGACTAGAAAAACATGGGCAAAAGAAACCTTGTCAGAAATGTGTTGTGGATCATGGAGGTGACCGCCCTTCAAAATTGCATTTGTCAAAGATAATAATAGGTTAAATGACTAAATAATAACTAAACATCAATGAGATTGCATTTGAAAAATAGAATTAAATGTTATATGACCGAATAATAATTAAACATGTATGATGCTCTAGAAATACTAAAGGGGAATACCTCATGAATGAGATCCTTTTGTTTTTTAGAATAATTTATTCTCTACTAATTAGGATCAACCATGTGAAGGTGGAATCTCATTTGGCACATCCCCCCCCTCACATAACTCTCAATTCCCCATACCCAATCATGCATAACAAGTATCAAAACAAGAATTAAATGTAACTGAAAGAAAGAAGGTACATTCATACAGAACATATAAGGTCCATGCACAACTAGAAAAACAAAATATTGTACAGAAAGTCATTTATATTAATAAAATTTGTCCTGAAAATATGCACAATCACTTATTTTTTTGTTTCTTCTTTTTAATCTAACGAGTGTATCATCATCACGTTCATATCAAACTCGTCCTTCAACTATTGGGTCTTGTTCTACAAATGGAAGGTGATGGGTCATCTCAAGCATTCTACTACTTCTAGTAGTAGGACGTGGATGTTGATGCACTATAGGGGGTGCATCCACTACAATAACAAAAAGAATTAAAAGGACATGGTTAGTTATTATCCATAGTAGTGTTTCATTAGTACCAATATCATTACTATGTTTTTAACCTAGAAGAGTAGTGGAGACCATTGGTTGGATTGTCATTGGTTCCTCTCCTATCCAAGCACTTTCATCTACATGCTCTTCCATTGAAACAATAAAAGTTATAAGTACCCCATCCAAGGGAAATATTTATAATCATCATATTATACATTTTGTTTTAAATACACTCATACCATGATGGGTTTGCGAACCACTAGTATCATGGGGGTTTTTTCCACCACCTTTAAATGAACCCTTGTTGCTTGCCTTCTTAAAACATATAGAGACATAATTAATTGATGGGTAAAATAAACTGTCAATATATTGGACAAAACTACAATATTGTCATTTTATTTACCAATAAATTGTGTTAGTTGAATGGCTCTAGATATTTTGAAGTCCGCAACTAAGAATGGACCTATCCAATTCATATGCAATATATTGGGATACCTTAAATAGTTACTTTGATATAGTAGAACCAAATAACCGTTGTTAAAAGTTTTTTTCTTTATGTTTCACCCATGCCAAGACTTTTGTTATGCATTTTATACCTTATAATGAAATGTTGCTAGTAACTTGTCTTCCTCCAAGATCATTAAATCCACTAACCACTTCTAGAGTCATTCTTCATCTACCATTTAAATGGCTTGTGAAATGAGAAAACGTGGAATGAATAACTCAATTAACACCATTTCTTCTCTTCCATATACTATATTGAAAGACATGTACTTGGTAATTTTCTTAGTGGTGATCTAATATGCCCATTGTACCACTAGGATCCACTCATCCCAATGATTCGTATGAACTATTTAAAACTGTGTTAGTTCATTCTCTAAGATCTTGTTATAGCCATACATTGTCCCAATAGCATGTGCATGATAGTAAAAAAATTCTTTTGCATACCATTAGCCATTAGTATCTTTAAATTTGAAGTGTCGCAACTATACAACAAGGTCATATTCATTGTCATCACTCTTCCCATCGTATGATAACACCTCGTTGGCTCAGGGTTGTATTCTTCTCTCTTGGAAAGGACTAAATATTAATGCTTCAAACAAACCCAAGAAGATGGTTTCTTTTGCTAATTATGAAGCAAGAATTGATTTGTATTCTTGAGGGTAACATTAATATTAGGACTGATACCTATGTATAAGAAGGTTTCATAGCATTGTTGGCACACATCCTTCTAATCCTTCATTTTGGAGTTTGTTCTCCCCATGTAGGTACCAATTCCTAGGGATGGGTCCCAATGAGTAGAAAAATCAACGAGTACTTAATTTCTCAAGTCATCCTTCCCTTATCCATAATTTCACACAATTATCTATATGAAGTTGTACATAAGTGTTCCCTTAATAAAGTTATAATATCTTATACTCAAAGTGCAATGTTGTTGAACATATCTCATCTCAACCTATAGTGGTGGAATTTTTTTTATATATTATAGTTGGCTAGATTTCATCCCAATTTGGTGGAGAATCCTTATGGTTTTCCCACTCATAGGGTCTTCACTCTATGAACATGTGACATAACACATGTGTTTGTGGGATATTAAATAATAGCCCTAATTTCACTAGATATTAATAAATACCTCACAAAATTATTTTGTTGAATCCCCCTCCAAACACATCATTCCAATAATAATAATAAATCCTATTTTTACTAGATACCCCTTTTTATAGCCCCCAATTCCTACAAATCCCCCCATACCTCACATATCCCCCAATACCTATAATATATTGAACTTATTTTTCACAATTTTAAAACCCCCTTTATGAATGAACATTATAAGTTATTGATCAACAAGGTGAAGCCACTGTGGGCCCACTAGCAAGCTAGGATGTCCTTGAGTATAGATTCCATTACAAAAAACACGTTTTTAGTTCAACACTTTTCTCCATATACTCCAAAAAATCCTTTAGATTCTCAAAGTCGTATTATATACAGGGATACTTTAGTTCCACTCCAATTTATTTCATATTGATGCTTGAGGCACAATGCTTAGAAGTTAATATGTGGTTTTTTTCTTACTATTTCTATAATGCATGACTGGAGCTAGTGTTGATGAAGTAGACATTATTCCATATGATAGCACCATCAATGGTCAGATTTATGTAATCATCTATTTTTCCAAAAGTAGGATTTTAAATCTTCTCTATTATGAACTCATTCACATTATCCTCAATAGGTTCCATATATATAGGGCACTAATATGGGTCAATCGTTTGTACTACCCACATGCCCTCTACTTCAAGGGGAATTTTCTCCTTCCCCTAATTAATAATGATATAATTTCCATATACACATTAAATTCATAATATATTTAGGTAAGGGTCCTTCTCATCTAGAATTTTGTTCACCTTGAAGTATAACACTATTTTGACCCTTGTAATGTCAAATTCGACATATTTTTATTATAGCTTCCCAATAGGAAAAATACTGTATTGGTTCACAAGGAAATATTGAATCAAGAAATAGAGGAGTCTAGGGATCCCCGTCTTCTCCCAAGACTTATTTGGTAGGATATTTATGTCAAACTATAGACATAACATGAAATATCTTAGTTAAAATATCAAAATATCAAAAATTAACTGGAACTACCAGCCAATTCATGCCTTCTTATTTCTATGGACTCTATGGGTGTCTCTCAACAAGGGGAGCATTAATATTTTCCTTTCCTCCTTTAATGATTTGTTTAAATGTATTTATCAACCTTCAAGAAAAAATCTCATTATCTAATATGTTAACAAAATCCATATAGAAATCATGGATGGAATCCATTGAACCTCCTTCTTCATTCATCATACTTTTATCATCTCTTAGGCTAGTAATGAGCAATGTGACAATGACAGTAGCAATAAATGGGACACAAATTTTAGTTTTTGATATTATTGCAGAAACTACCTCCATAACAAGGTCAATCTATATATACATTATTTCTTTTGTTGATATGTGTCAGGCTCTAGGGTAGCAAGAGATTCCTTCCTAATTTGACTTGAAATTATAGGCTCTTGGTGACCACTTGTATAGATCCCTCCTCTTGTCACTGCATTCATTTTGGCACCTCCATCATCTATAATAGGGAATGGATTAGAATTGATCAATTTGGAATTCCTATGTTCGTATTGAGCCTTCCACATCTCTAATTGGTTGAGACAACACTACAAGGAAAATTTTGATTATCAAAGATTATAGCAAAGGTTTTTAGTGTTACAAGATTGGGAAAATTTCTAAAAAAAAAACTCCACAAAAACCTCCACCAATGAGAGTATAGGTTTTAGTGGATGTTCAGTATAATTACAAATTTTGGGAAACTAGAGGTTTAAATAGGTTGTTTTCCAATGTGATTAAAATAATAAGACACATCGGAATGCAACTATTTCATACACAGTAGTGCATCTTATATAGTTTAAATCAAGGATGTAAGATAAATAATGCTTCAAGGCTATATGAGAACTAGTGCTCCAAGACCAAAGTGATCATGAATGCTCCCATACCGAAGTGGGGCATCAGTGTTTCCATAATGAAAGAGAAGCACCAATGATTATATTCATTAATCTATGACCCATATCCATGAGTATTGTTGGGTTTTTATATTCTTTACAGTGTTGAAAGAACAATCATCTGACTGGGTGAAGAATCGACTGACGAGTCAATTTGAGTCAATGGTTAAGTTGAGGTCGAAGTGATTAACTATAAATTCGAAGTGATTGACTAAAAATTCGAAGGTCAAAGTGATCGACCGGGAAAGTCGAAGTCGAAATGATTGATGAGCAAGTCAAAAGGTCAGTCAACAAAAGGTTGAATGGTGACCAAATGAATACGGACTTGAGGTCGACTGGTATTCAACTGTAACAGAATCCTAAGATTCATGGGATTTATAGCCAATCATAAGGGTGGATCTATAACCATTTTTGGGTTCCATGATTTAGGGGTTTTCATACTATAAATCCTATAAATAAGGTGTGTTTTAATTGTATAATGTTAGTCAAACTTTAGATCAATATTTAGAGGTTTTTGTTCATGCAGATGTAAGCCAGATTGGTTGTAGGGTTGTTCTTGTATAAACCAAGAAAGTATGATGGTGATTTCGTATTAGGTGTAGACTAAGGTTAGTCATGTAACTCTTTTTTCATTTAATGAGTAAGACAACAAGAAGCAATATGATGAAGGAATATTGGTTTTCCTTTCTGGGTTTCCAGGGTAAAATATCTATGTACCATGTTTTTCATTTATTTTCTTGTTTAAATAAATATTCTCTTTCCCATCAGGTTTAGTGTGGATGCTTATTTCATAACATGTGGTATCAGAGATTTATCTATTTCTCTATACAATTCGTATCAGATATTAGATGTACAAATAATGGATCTAAGCTAAACCCTAGGTCTAGTGAGAGTTGTAAGTCAAAGATATTTAAATTTATGCTTGAAAGAATGGAAAGCAGTTCAAGGATAGATACAGAAAAATTCAATGGACAAAATTTTGAGCTTTGGAAGATAAAAATTGAAGGTCTCCTTGTAGATAGAGAATAATGGGTAGTAGTTTGTCCATGTACCACTCTGATAAGAATGTTGAAGGAAGAATAGGAGAAGCTGGAAATAAGGGAAATGAGTATGATTTGAATTTGCCTTGTAGATTCAGTGATGTTGAATGTCTTAGGTGAAGACTCGACCAAGAAACTGTGGGATAAGTTGAGAAGCTTGTACTAGTCAAAATCCCTAGTAAACAAGTTTTTCTTTAGAAATAAATTGTATCATATAAGGATGAGTGAAGGGAGCTTGGTAACTAAGAATCTAAATGCATTCAATATTGTAATAAGCTAGTTATCATATGTGGATATTAAAATCACCGAGGAGAAATGTGTTATCCTATTATGTTTTTTTCCAAACTCCTAGGATAGCTTAGTCGTGGCTATAGGGATTAATTTGACCAAATTAGTTCTATAATACATGGTTTCATCTCTATTATCATAAGAAATGAGATGGAATAACATGGGAGGATCAACCAAATATTCATTAATGGTGAGAGGTCAACCAGTCGACGGAGATAAAGGAAAAATATCTAGTAGAATGTCTAATTCGAAGGGATGATCTAAATCTCTATTTTAGTCGACGAGAAGATGTTGTAAATTCGGTAAATCTAGGAATTAAAAAAGATACCACAAGTCAAAGTTCATATAAGTTAGTACAGGATCCGATGAGAAGATGTCGATTAAGAGAAAGACTAATATGAACAAAATAGGTGAAGTGTACCTAGCATCAACCAATACACAGTTGGATCAAGATGCTTTGTTGATTGACTCAAAATAATCCTTTCATATGACACATCATAGAGAATGGTTCTATGAATATGAGAGATATAAAGGAAGAGATGTTTTCTTGGGGGATGACTCAACAACCAACATTGTTGGACGGGGAAGAGTCTGACTGAATACACTACAGTATGGGAGGAGTAGAACTTATGTGGGGGAATCTTTGTCCTCAATCAATCCACATCAACCAAAAAATATTTCAAATTTAATATAATAAGGAATAAGTGTCAAATTCCCATTATTGTAACAGTTGTTGCAACACTATGATGAAACATTTGTTGCAACACATGCTCTAACAATTGTTGCAACATTGTGCTAAAAACATGGTTGCAACACATGATGAAACACGTTGTTGCAAAAACGTTGCTTCAACACGATGTTGTAACACACACGGGTAGTATGGAAGAGGAAAGAATCATTCCATATTTCTCTGAGATGTAGTATGGATGTAATGAATTTTTGTTATGATTAATGGAGATAACTTATGTTTTGTCCACCAGTTTTATTTCTGATTTTCTTTTCTTCTAGTAGTAAATCCCTTATCGTATTTGTTAATGGTTAATTTATGCTAAAAAATAGTACTCTTTTGTTATTCACTCTATGGGTGAATGCTTGGTTTTTCTACGGATTGATTGCATAAACTAGGGTGACTACATTAAGAACCCTTCTAGGTGTGCCACATACTTTGGGTTTGGAAAGAAACCTGATATCTATCAACAAGATGAGTGATGTAGTTTTGCACACTTTATTTCAGAAGGATATGTGAAAAATGGTTAGGGGTGTGATGGTCATAATGAAAGGATTTCAGATTGGAACCCTATACAAGTTGTTAGGGAATGTCGACTCGACTAGATGCAATAACATTACTTCTCTTAAAGTCAACCCGACTTCAACTCGAATTGACTCAAATCAGGATGAGTCGACACAAATTGACTCAAATAGTCTTCATCAAGTTGACCCGACCATGTTATGGCACCAGAGAATGGGACACATTGGAAAAAAAGAACTTCGAGCTATGCACAACAAAGGTATGGTCAAAAGTTTTCTTGATTGTAATTTGCAATTCAAATTTTTTTATCATTTCATATATGAAAAAAAAAATTAGGTCAGGTTCCCTTCTTGAGTGACAAGGTCAAAGAGGATTCTATAATTAATTCATAGTGATGTGTTTGGGCCTGTACTAATCCATTCACTTAGTGGATATCTGTATTATATATCCTTCATAGATGATTTTTCCTAGAATACATGCATATATTTCCCAAGGAAGAGATCAAAGGTTTTCAAGAAATTAAAAGAGTGTAAATCTATTGTGGAAAACCATATAGATAAGAAGATCAAGGTGTTGAGAACTGACAATGGTGGTGAATTCTGTCGAAAGGAATTTGAGTAGTTTTTCAAGTAGTGTGGAATAACACACCAAAATACCACACTATATACCCCACAACAAAATGGAGTTGTTGAGAGAATGAACATGATGTTGATGGATAAGGTAAGGACCATGCTCGGTGGTGCAAGGATTGCACTAAAATTTTGGATAGAGGTAGTTGAAACGACATAGGATATGGTAAATAGGTATCCTTCATGAACGGTAGTAGACTCAAATCCACATGAGGTATTTTTTGTTAAGAATCCTTTGATTTTACATCTCAAATAATTTGGCTATGATTCATTTGTGCATGTTCCCAAGGAAAACATGAACAAGATGGACAAGAAGGAAGTCAAATGTATTTTCATTGGGTACAAGGATGGAATGAAAGGATATAAAATTCGAGATCCCACATCAAGAAAAATAGTGTACAGTGAAGATGTGTTCTTCATGGAAGTTGGAGGACCTTCCAAGTATGAAGAGTTTCAAATAGAGAAAGATCCAAAGAAGGTGAGTTTTGAATTGAGGAACAAAGAAGATGATTTAGATGGGTTGCCTGAATCAGATGAAGAGGTGGAACAACCAACTCCGGTTCTAAGGAGGTATGAATGAGTAAGAAAACGAACTAAAAGGTATAGTCCATATAATTTTAGTTTTTCATTTATGTTATCTTCCATTGATGAGGAGCCCAAGTCGATCAGAGAGGAATCCAACTTGATAGAGGGTAAACTTTGGAAGGAATCCATGTTCAAAGAAACAGAATCCTTGCACATGAATGAGACATGGGATTTGGTCGAATTACCTAATGGAAGTAAACCATCCAGTAAAAAGTGGGTATTCAAGAAAAAAATGAACACAATAGGTCAAGTTGAGAAATTCAAAGCTCGACTAGCAACAAAAGGATATTCCCAAATCGAAGGAGTCGACTTTGGTGAGATTGCTTCCCCTGTTGAAAAAATAAATTCCATTAGAGTACTAATGTCTCTGTTTATAGAAATTGATCTTGAAATAGAGAAAATGGATGTGAAGACATCGTTCCTACATGGGGACTTGGAAGAAGAAATCTACATGAAACAACTGGAAGTATTTTCCAAACTAGTGTCCAGGTTATAAACATCCCTTTATGGTTGAAAGCAATCACTAAGGATGTGGTACCATAAGTCTGATACCTACATTGTTAGTTTCAGAATTGTGAGAAGCAAGGTTGATCAATGTTTATATTCAAAGGAAGAAGATGGTCATTTCATAAATGTAGCATTGTATGTCGATGACATGTTGTTGGTCAGAAACAAACTGGAGATGATAGAGGAGGTGAAGAAGCAACTATCCTCCAAGTTCAACATGAAGGATCTCATTGAAAAAAATCTCATTTTGGGAATGGATACCAAGATAGTTCGGAAAGTTAGAAATCCTTGGTTGAACCAAAGGAAGTATATTGAAACAATATTGAAGCGTTTCAACATGAAAGATTGCAAACTGGTCAAGCTAACAATTCCTATGGGAGCAATACTAACTGTTGAATAGTTTCCAAAGACACAAGAAGAAATAGAGGACATGCGACATGTTCTCTATGTAATTGTTGTTAGTATTTTTATGTATGCAATGGTATGCACTCGACCATACATTGCTCATACAATGGGAGTTTTGAGTAGATACATGTCGACACTTGGGAAATAGCACTAGACAACTCTCAAGAGAGTGTTCAAGTATTTGTGTGTCACAAAAGATTATGATGTATGCTATGAAGGGAAACCTAAAGTTTAAAGTGAAGTAAATGTACATGGATTTGTAGACACTGACTGGGATGGAGATATGGATCGATGAAGGTTGACCAATGGATATGTATTTAATATGTTTGGTGGAGAAATCATCTATATGGGTAAGTGATAGGCAGTCATAGACTTTTTGGCAACCAAATATGAATACACGAAAGCCACTCATGGAATAAAAGAAAGTATGGCTGCATTGAGTGTGCTCAGGGATAGGGATTGAGTAAACAGATATGAAGATAAACCGCAATAGTCAAAGTGAAATATTTCTAGAAAATAACCTAATATACCATTCCATGAAGAAGAATATTAATCTACAATACCATTTCACAAGAGACATGGTGGAAAGTAACAAGGTGTTGTTAGAGAAAGTAGACACATTGGAAAAAATAACAAACTATTTGACCAAGTCTGTGAGTACTGTGAAGTTCTCTCAATGTAGAGAGGAAATGGGCATTGTCATCCTGGCTTAGTGAATAGATGTTCATGTTCTCCTTTATCAACAAATAATACAAAAAGTTGGAGAATGTTGGGTTGTTATATTATTTGCAGTGAACGAACAATCATTCGATTGTCTAATCGAGGTGGATTGACTGGGTGAATAATTGGCCAACGAATCAATTCAGGTCTGTGGTTAAGATGAGGTCGAAGTGATCGACAAGGAAGTCGAATGTTGAAGTGATCAATTGAGAAATTCTAAGTTGAAGTGATCGATGGGAAAGTCAAAAGGTCACTTGAGAGGAGGTCAAGTGGAAACCAACTGAATACTGAATGAAAGTCAACTGGTAGTAGACTGATAAATTGATCGGTAGTCAACTGTAAGAAAATCACGAGATTCACACGATTTGTAGATAATCATGTGTGTGGATCTATAACTCTTTTTGTGTGCCAATATTTAGGGTTTTTCATATGATAAATCCTATAAATAAGGCATGTTGTAATTTTATTATGTTAATCAATATTTAGAGGTGGTTGGTCATGTCGATGTAATCCAGATTGGTTGCAAGGTCATTATTTTGTAAAGAAAGAGGGTATGATGGTGATTGTGTCTTAGGTGTAGACCAAGGTTAGTCTTGTAACTCTTTATCCATTTAATGAATAAGACAAAAAGGAGAAATATTCTCAAGGAATGTTGGTTTTCCCATTTTGTTTTTGAATGTAAAATGTAATACCCCAAGGACATGCCCCAGTTATATTATGAATTGTAATCATGTTTTGTAGGCTAGTGAGTCGAGTGTTGATAAGTTGGTGGGATTATGTGTTTATTATGCTGGAGAGCCTAAGTGTTAAAGGCGAAGAGCCTGTTTTTGTATATGTAATTATGGAGAACATTAATAAAGATTAAACACCATTGCGTGCATACCGACCACGAAGAAAGAGCGATGGGGGACTAAGCTTCCATGGGGTGGGTAAGGGAAAAGGGGCTGAAAGGTTGGAAAAAGGGGCTAAGCTTAGGGGCTTAAGTATTTGAGAATAATAATTTATTATTATTCCAAAGTTGTGTGACAAACATGTTTTTATCCTAAGTCTTGGGAAAGGCATCATGTGCAAAAAGGGAACGCATGAAACTCCAGGAAGACAACTGTCGACCTAGGTGCATGAAGTTAAAAGATGAAGCATCAACTGTGTTGGGGGTTCTGTTACAATTTTCCATCCTCCGTGAATTGGGGAGAGTCTCTGTGAGTGCCCTCTGGATACCCTCATGCATTTCTAAAAACTAAAATCGTGAAGTCAATTGGTGTATTCCCGTGAATCATGTGGCCTCTGTATTCGACCTTTGCAATATTCACGCATGCATCTGAGACCCTAAATCTGTGGACCATTATGT
Source organism: Picea sitchensis (assembly GCA_010110895.2). NCBI lineage: Eukaryota > Viridiplantae > Streptophyta > Pinopsida > Pinales > Pinaceae > Picea > Picea sitchensis. The sequence goes on along the minus strand of SNQJ01S0007923.1, from coordinate 45,699 downwards.
GTCTTCTGAGGATTTTGACACCTGAGTAATCACCTTAGTTGTGTCATTTCTTAGCGTGGGTTGTTGTCGCCTATGGTGCCATGCCCATCTATTGTTGCTACTATCATCCTTGGGTGAATGAGTGTTGAACCGTTGTTTTTGTCCTCACCTAACTGGATCTGAGTCTAGGAGTGTGTTGAAGAAGTGGGTTTTCAGGCCCATGGTAGAAGAGTAAGGTTGTCAGTCCTGTGAGTAGCTCTCTCTAGGTGAGAGAGCCTGCTAGGAAGTGGTTTTCTCCCAGAGAGAGTCCAGCACCAGCTACGAAGCTCTGAGAGTTCTTGATCCGGCCTGTCGCCAAGACCCAGAGAGAGAGGTGAAGAAAACGATGGAATGTTCTTGTGAAGGTGTATACTCCCGGGTGGAACAGGCATGTGGGGAATGAGAGTCCGTGAGTAGTGGGTGTAAGAAGGCTCTTGGAGAGAATCCTTTTGGTTGCTCTGTGCAGTTTTCCTGTAACCTCGGCCTAGTCTAGGATTCCCTTGCCCTGGGTGGAGCTTGGTCCCAGATAAGGGGTGACACACTACTGAGTGTGATGAGCAGCATGGTCTAAGGCTGGGAGGTTCGTGGAAGGTCTGCACGTAGTTGGTGGAGTTACTCTATTTCCAAAGATAAGTATCATTATGTGTTTAATTTCAATTAAAATGCATGTTTGTGATGCTTGTATCTTTTCATGTATTTCGTTGAATGTATGAATTATTGTTAATTCCATTAATGTTGTATGTTAGTAGTAATTATGTGTTTACTCTGTATTGTTTGGTTAAATATGCATATTAAATATATATGTATGATAATGTGACAAGTAGTAGCATTGCCCGACAGTGGGGTTGATGGTTGAGGACGTTACAATATAGTATCAGAGCCCAAGGTTTCAACACTGAACCTGGATGGGCTAGATAAGTGGTCTTTGGATCCGAGGTTTCAAGAGGAAATTGTGTCTGGAGGACTAATTTCGAACCTCAGAATGTTCCTGAGTGCCAAGGGGTTACTTGGCCATGTTACGAAGCTTAGGAGGAGTAGCAATAGAATAAAACCGTAACTGACGTGGTATTTGACCACAGAGAGAGAGATCTCAACACTTGGGGTGTTGGAGACATAATATATTTTTGGGAAAAAGGAGAGTCATTTACGACCGTCAAATCTGGAGAAGGTGCAGGAAGGTTATCCTGGAAGCCTTTAAAAGTTCAGAAATCGGGAGAAGCGGGGTGCGCTGAGGCATAAATGTATGAAACCTGAAACCCCGAAGTCCCGAGGGAGATCTACACCATAGATCTGGAGAAAAGAGCTTGACCATTGGATCGTGCAGAAGAGAATATTGTAATTTCGGGAGTTCGACTGTCGGGAGAAGTGGGATGTGTCATTGCACAAACTACCAAAGTCCAAAGTTCCGAAGAGAAAGAGTAGACGTGGTGGGGTCGGATGACATCGCCTAGGGTGAAATGGACTTTCCTAGGCGTACCACGTGCCATCACCTTAGTCGGTGACAGTTGTACTATGTGGGCCTGAAGGATAGAGAAGTCGAAATTTTTGGAGTCGCAAGATTGGAAGAAAGCAAGCGTGAAAGCTTCTGGAACCTGAAGTTTCGAAGCCCCAAAGTCCTGAAGCTCCAAAGTTCTAAAGTCTCATAACTCCAATGCCTGAAGTTCCATAGAAAGTGTCAGTCGTTGGATGCTGAGTAGACATGGACGGTTGATCCACCCTACGTCATGAGTTCGTTAGTTCGAAACTCGAGAAGTTGTTGTGTAGTTCTTTGAAACCTCCCGAAGCACGAAGTCCCAAAGTGATTAGAAGTTGGGGCCCAAGTCATATGCCAACATCACAATAAAAGGGGCCTAGTGGGAGGATCTAGCACTTAGGAGATTCACGATTTGGAAAATCAGGAATCGAGAGTATTGGGTTTGGCCCATAGCTGAATACCCAAAATGCGAAGTTGCAAAGCGCCCTTTTTGATAGGTGAGTGGTAACAACCCGCGATCATGTGGGTTGGGGACTAAGAGAAAGGGGCTAAGGCCTTAAATTGTTACAGAGCCGAGTAGAGATCGAAAAATTCATGAAATCAGAACGTTTCTTAAAAAAAAATTGGTTTATGAATTCTGTGGGATTTTTTGAGGACGGTTGGCATGACAAATTCTGGTTGACTGCATGTTGTGTTTGTAGAGTTCAACAAGTGTCAGGACCACAGCGAATTGACACTGAGTGCAGAGAAATGGAAGACACACAAAATGCTTCCAATTCAGATAATGAACCAAAAGGAATGGATGTCCATTTGGGAGTTGAAGGATCAAACTCCAATGGACATGGAGAAGAGATAGATAAGGAAGGAAACATGATGAAAATTATTGAAATATTGTAGAAAGATGCCCAAACTCACCGAGTAGATAGCATAAATCTCATGAAAGCTAAGGAACATCAGGGATAATTAAACTTAAAGTTGATGAAGAGTGTGGAGAGAATAGAAAAGAAGTTGGATAAGGAGAGTGACTCGAGAAAAATAGGGAGTCGTAAGACCCCTGAGAAGAAAATAATATCAAGAAGAGTTAGCAGGCATCATAGCCACTCACCGAAGCATTCCAATAAGGAGGCACACATTATTTCAAGACCATCTCCTACCATAAAACACAGGAGATCTAGAGTGGATGAAATGAAGGGAAAATGAACAAGATTAAGCCTCCTACATTTGATGGAGAACACAAGAAGGAGGAAGATGTTGAAACATGGTTGCTTGGCATGCACAAATATTTCCAACTGCAAAATTATTCCTCTCATGCAGAAGGAAGAATTGCAATGTATCAACTGAAAGGAAAAGCGTCCATGTGGTGGGATCATCTTGTGAAGGTGCAACACATTAGAGAGAAATATATCACTTGGAAAGAATTCAAGAGGTATTTCGAGAAGAAATAATTGACTAAAAGATACTACGACAGAAAGATGAAAGAGTTATTTGAACTCAAATTGGGCAGCATGACCATTGGTGAATATGAACGAAGATTTTTGGAATTGTTGAAGTATGTTTCGTTCATCAAAGATGATATTGTCAAGATTCAAAGGTATCTGAGTGTACTGCCACCTTCCATCGGTGACAAGATCTAGTATGATGACCCTAAGACTATGGAAGAAATGATAAGGAGAGAAAAATTCTTATATGAGCAACAAAGGAAAAAACCTACTTTTCAGAAGGCTTGGGATGACCAAAAGAAGTTTAAGAAAGAGCAGAGGTAGAAGGGAAACAAACCTCACTTTTTTAGAAACAATCCTCATGAACAACCATCATTTAGAGAGCCGAGAATGGATAACATAAGGGAACAAAGGCCAAGGCATATGCCTATTCAGTGTTGGGGTTGTCAGGGGAACCACAAGTACATATATTGTCCCCACAAAAATGGCAAAGTGAGAGTTGTCCATAATGTTCAACAAGCTGAAATAGTGGAAGACATGGGTAGTAGAATGCCAAGGATTTACGCAGCCCTGGACAACAAGCAAGAAGAATATCAGTCGCACATGATTGAAGTGGAAGGTATGATCAACAACAATAACTTTACTATTTTAATTGATTCAGGGGATAGCCATAGTTATATAGATCATAGAGTGGTGGAAAGTTTGCAATTGTTGAGAAGAAAACATGAAAAGTCTTGGTTAGTGCAGTTGGCTACAGGAACCAAGAGGAAAGTCACTAATTTAGTTAAGTCTTGTCTAGTGGACATGAATGGATTGAGCACAAAGGTTGAATTGAATGTTCTACCTTTGGGTTGTTATGACTGTCTATTTGGGATGGATTTGTTGGACTAGCACCATGCCATCCTAGACTGTCATAACAAGGCATTCACTTGCCTGTATGAGGAAGGAAATCGGAAAACAGTTCAAGGAATTCCCATAGTTGTTGCTATCAGAGTAGGGATGATTTTAGGGGCTAAATTTCGCTCATGGGCTAATTTTCCATGGTTTTTCAAAAAACAAGATTCGTTTTTTTTTAAATGATTCGCCCAAATTATATAGGATAAAATTATTTTACCTTAAAAATCGCCAAAAGTTTATAAAAACTATATAAAATCCTTATAAATTTGAATATTTTTACAAAAATATCGCCAATCATTTATAGTTGGAATATGAAGGATTAGTAAGATTTGCCAAGGTTTCTACATTTTAAAATCAATTTCCATCCTTAAAATCATCCCTGTATCAGAGAAATCTCAGTAATGCAGCTGAAGAAGTGTTATAGGAAAGGCTGTCAATTATTTGCAGCCCATGTGGAGGAAACACCTAAGGATAAGGTGTCAATTATTGAAGACCATGCGATACTAAAAGGTTTGAATATGTATTCCAGGAGGTACCCAGATTACCCCCGAAGAGAGATATTATTTTTTCTGTAAATTTGATGCCTGGAGCAACTCCAGTATCGAAAGCTCCTTACCGAATGAGTACGTCGGAGCCGAAAGAACTGCATTTGCAGCTTGAGGAGCTCCTGAGGAAGGGGTATATACGCCCAAGTGTGTCACCTTGGGGTGCCCTGGTCATGTTCATGAAGAAGAAGGATGGGACATTGAGATTGTGTATCAATTTCAGACATTTGAACAAAGTGACTGTTAAGAACAAGTATCCTCTTCCGAGGATCGATGATCTCTTTGATCAGTTGAAGGATGCCAAGATATTTTCAAATATAGATCTCGGGTCAGGATATCACCAGGTAATAATAAAGGGTGAATACATCATCAAGACCACCTTCAGAACAAGGTATGGTCATTATGAATTCAAAGTGGTGTTGTTTGGGCTGTCGAACACACCCACTGTTTTTATGTGCCTGATGAATGGTGTATATAGAGACTATCTGGACAAGTTTGTCATAGTATTTTTGGATGACATCCTGGTGTATTCCAAGTCAGAGGAAGAGCATGAACAACATCTGAGGATGGTGCGGCAAGTGCTAAGAGATCACCAACTGTATGCCAAGTTGAGAAAATGCTCGTTTTACAAAAAACAGATCCATTACTTGGGACATATCATTTCAAAGGATGGGATAGTTGTAGATCCTGAGAATATAGAAGCCATCAAAGAATGGTCAGTTCCTAAAAACATGACAGAAGTCAGATCCTTTATGGTTATAGCTGGCTATTACAGAAGGTTCATTGCAGGGTTCTCGAGGATAGCTCATCCTATCACTTCCTTGTAAAGGAAAGAGAATAAATTTCAGTGGACAGAGGAATGTGAGAGAATCTTCCAACAACTGCAGAAATTGTTAACTAGTGTTCCAATCATGAGGATTGCAGATCCGAATGAAGAATTTGTAGTTTGTACATATGCATGCAAAGAAGGAATAGGCAGATTCCTCATTTAGAAGGGATTCGTAATTTGTTATGAATCCAAAAAGTTGAAAGAGCATGAAAAGAACTATGAAACTCATGATTTGGAGTTGGCATCCATAGTACACACTCTAAGGAAATGGAGGAATTACCTCATGGGAAGGAGGTTTGAACTGAGGACAAACCATAATGGTCTGAAGTATTTGTTTGATCAGCCAACCTTGAATTCTAGGCAAAGTAGGTGGTTGGATTTTCTTTGTGAATATGACTTTGATATCAAGCATATCAAAGGAAAAGAGAGCAAAGTGGTTGATTCGCTCAGTAGGAGAGTGCATGAATTGCATGCTACGACCATTATCATGTATCAAACCGATATAAAGGGCAGAGTTTTGGAAGTTGCAAGTGCAAACTTGCAGTACAGAAAATTGGTAGCGAAGCTACAACAAAGTAAGGCGCTGCAAGGAGTGGAAGATTATAAGCTTGGAGCTGATGGAATGCTAATGTACAAAAAAAGAGCTTATGTACCTAATGTCTAGGATTTGAAACTCATGATTCTGAAAGAAATGCATACCGTGCCTTATGCTGGGCACCCTGGATATCAGAAGACCATGGCAGTAGTCATGATCCATTACTTTTGGCTAGGTATGAAGAAATAAATTGCAGAATACATCACCAGATGTATGGAATGCTAGAAGGTTAAAGTTGATCATAGGCACCTAGCCAAGTTTCTAAAGCCTTTACCCATTACTAAGTGGAAGTGGGAAGTGGTGACAATGGATTTCATCACAGGATTGCCCAGGACCGGCAAGCAGCATGGTTCAATCATGGTGGTGGTGGACAAGCTTACGAAAGCTTCCAATTTCATTTCGTTAAAGACTACTCACAAGGAAACAAATGTTTCTGACATATTTATGAGGGAAGTAGCAAGATTTCACGGTATTCCCAAGACAATTGTGTTTGACAGAGACTCGAAATTTTCCTCAAATTTCTGGAAAGGGTTATTCAGGGGGTTCAGAATGAATATGAACTTTAGCACAGCCTATCATCATGAGTCTGATGAGAAAATAAAGAGGGTGAATCAAGTGATAGAAGACATACTAAGGATGTATGTGATGGACAAACCATCTAAATGGGAAGACTACCTACACTTGGTAGAATTTGCCTACAACAATGGGTATCAAGCATCGTTGAAGATGAACCCATTTGAAGAAATTTATGGCAGAAAGTGAAATACTCCAGTAAGTTGGGATAATCCAACTGATAGGGCAGTAGTTGGGCCAAAGTTTCTCAAGGAAATGGAAGAACAAATGCTAAAAGTTAAGCAAAATTTGAAAGTTGCCCAAGATAGGAAAAAAATTTATGCTGATAAGAATAGAACCCACAGAGAGTTTAAAGTGGGAGAGCATGTTTTCCTAAAAGTGAAAGCTAACAGAAGTTCCCTGAAGCTGGGAAACTTCACCAAGTTGGAAGCCAGATTTTGTGGACCATTTGAAATACTAGAAAGGATTGGGCCAGTTTCATATATGCTTTCATTACCTGCATCCATGACTATACATAATGTGTTTCATGTTTCATTGCTTAAGAAATATATACCCGATGTTAATCATGTAATCGATTGGAATGTGATTCTGGTGGAGCAAGAAGGTGTCCTACAAGTGCATCCTGTGCGCATATTGGAACGGAAAAGAAAAAAGCTCTGAAATCGAACCATAGGGCTTGTAAAGGTCTAGTGGACTTGGTACGGTCCTGAGGATGTGACATGGGATCATGAAGATGCTATGCAGGCAGACTACCAACATATTTTTGAATATTTTGAAAATCTTGTTGATGTTGTGTAAAGAGTTGCACTGAGGAAAGTGAAAAAATAAGGGGAGGGATTTGTAATACCCCAAGGACGTGCCCCAGTTATATTATGAATTGTAATCATGTTTATGAATTGGGATCATGTTTTGTAGGTTGGTGAGACGAGTGTTGATAAGCTGGTGGGCTTATGTGTTTATTAGGCCGGAGAGCCTAAGTGTTAAAGGCCATGAGCCTATTTTTGTATATGTAATTATGTAGAACATTAATAAAGATTAAACATCACTGTGTGCAGACCAACCACGAAGAAATAGTGATGGGGGACTAAGCTTCCACAGGGTGGGTAAGGGAAAAGGGGATGAAAGGTTGGAAAAAGGGGCTAAGCTTAGGAGCTAAAGTCCTTGAGAATAATGATTTATTTTTTTTCCAAAGATGTGTGACAAACATGTTTTTATCCTAAGTCCTGGGAAAGGCATCGTGTGCAAAAAGGGAATGCATGCATCTCTAGGAAGACAAGTGTCGACCTTGGTTCATGAAGTTAAAAGCTGAAGCATTAGCTGTGTTGGGGGTTCTGTTACCATTTTCCATCCTCTGTGAATTGGGGAGAGTCTCCACGAGTTCCCTCTGGATACCCTCATGGATTTCTGAAAACCAGAATTGTGAAGCCTACCGGTGTATTCCCATGAATCCCGTGGCCTCTGTATTCGACCTTTGCAATATTCATGCACGCATCTAAGACTCAAAATTCGTGAACCGTTCTGTGTCTTTTGAGGAACCCGACACTTGACTAATTTCCTTAGCTGTGTCATGTCTTAGCGTGGATTGTTGTCACTTGCGGTGCCATTCCCATCTGGTGTTGCTATTGTCATCCCTGTGTGAATGAGTGTTGAATCGTTGTTGTTGTGCTCACCTGACTGGAGCTGAGTTGAGGAGTGTGTTGAAGAAGCGAGTTGTCAGGCCCGTGGTAGAAGAGGCAGGTTGTCAGGCCTGTGAGAATCTCTCTCTAGGTGAGAGAGCCTACTGGGAAGTGGTTTTCTCCCAAAGAGAGTCCAGCACCAGCTACGGAGCTCTGAGAATTCCTGATCCGGCCTGTTGCCGAGACCCAGAGAGGGAGGTGAAGCAACTAATGGATTTTTCTTGTGAAGGTGTATACTTATGGGTGGAACAAGCATGTGGCGAATGAGAGTCTGTGAGTAGTGGGTGTAATAAGGCTCCTGGAGAGAATTATTCTGGTTTCTCTGTGCAGTTTCCCTGTAACCTCAGCCTAGTCTAGGATTCTCTTGCCCTAGGTGGAGCTTGGTCCCAGCTTGGGGGTGACACACTTCTGAGCATGATGAGCATCATGGTCTAAGGCTGGGAGGTTCTTGGAAGGTCTGCACGTAGTTGGTGGAGTTACTCAAGTTCCAAAGATAAGTATCATTATGTGTTTAATTTCAATTAAAATGCATCTCGGTGATGATTGTATATTTTCATGTATTTCGTTGATGTATGAATTACTGTTAATTCCATTAATGTTGTATGTTAGCAATAATTATGTGTTTACTCTGTATTTCTTGGTTAAATATGCATACTAAATATATATGTATGAGAATGTGATGCGTAGTAGCATTTCTAGGTAGTGGGGTTGATGGTCGGGGACGTTACATAAAATCTCTATGTACCATGTTTGTCATTTATTTTCTTGTTTAAATATGTCTTCTCTTTCCTATTAGGTTTAGTGTGGATGTCTATTTCCTAATAGAGTATGGTTCATGACCTAGTGCTTCTAGTAACAAAACACTGTTATGTTTGATATTAAATCACGTCAGTGCATGATAATGGTGTAGGCGCAATGACAAGAAAGCATTAGCTAAAACGTCTACCCACCCACCTCTGCTAGAACAACACAACCTGAGAAGTGTTTCCATGAAAACCTTTGCTAATTATTTTTTTTCCTTATAGTACAATATTTAGTAGAATGGTTAGTGGCTCATCAATGACCACATTTGAGCCTCCTTGGATGGAGGTAGTTTCCTTAAATGTTTCCCACCTCATCATAGTTGTAACATCATATTGGGGCTACCCATCCTCCATCTTGACCACAACCATACCCTCTTCCTTGATCATGACCTCCATTAGTATTCTCATTTATGTTCTCCTCCACTCTAAAGGAGGTCTTCTCAAACCGTTCTACCAAATCCTATAATTCTCTACAATTCTCATTACCATGAGTATTAGAGTCCCATACGCCACATAATAAAATTACATGTATGGATGAGTACATTTTCAAGATGAATAACATACTAGGGGTTGCCCATAAGTCCTACAAGTTTCAAATAAGTTATTCAAAAGCCTCCCTAGAAATGGGCCTACAGTAGGACTAGGCAAAACTCCCTCACTGGAGACGAGACAATCATTGGCCAAACAAACGCTTAGTTTTTCACATGGTTCACCACATCTTCTCTTGACTATTCTTGGATCTAGTTAGTTCTAGAATTAGTTTAGTGAGAGAAATAAATATTAGACTAAAAACTATGATATTTGTGGAGTTTCACTATAGGTATAAGAAAGTATGATCTAAGTGCCAATAGTCCCTGGGTATCTAGCTATTGACTCAATTCTCATGGATTTATATGAATCTTGTCTTTAGGAATCCTATCTCTATTGGATTAAGGGAATCCATGTTATAATAAATATTTCCCATAGAAATTGTTCCTTTTCTTGAATCATCAATCTAGTAAGTTAACCTACTCATCAAGTCCATGAATCACTAATCGTACTCCCTGGTAGTTTCATCAGCCACTTGTTTTTTATCTTTTATCTCAGCATAACTTTGTTGTTCATTCTTGGGTATTTTTAGCTCCATAATGAAATATTACCTTACTTCATCGAAGTTTTTGGTAGTACCTAGAGGGGTACACTATACACACTTCATGTACCATTGCAAGGCTTATCTCTACATAGTTTTCTAAAATTCAATGAAATTCATATTAGAAGTCATTATATTCTTTCACCTCTAAATGGTTTCACATATAAACCAATGTTTATTCGCATCACTATCACCCTTCCTTGCAAAAATAAGGGAGTCAACTATTAGAAATAATTTGTATCCTGACCATGTTTCTTATTAGCATATGGAAAAAAAAAACATATCCTCGTGGCCTTGGTTGGCTCATTAGGTTTTGACTAATAGTGTTGCTAAGGATAACCGAACTTCCGTTGGAATTTGACTGAGTTCCACCAAAATCTCATGACTCATTCATTTTCTTGGACTACTAATTTTCATAATAACATAGAATTATTAGAATCAACAATAGTGACCTTGCTTAGATTAAAAACTCCAAGTTGTATGGTTTAGGTTGGGCTCTCTTTGCTACATTTTAGATGTATCATGATTGCTTCCATACCACCCTTTAACGTGGGGTTTTATTCTTCCATCCATTCATGCATGAAGGGAATTCATTCCTTCTCCACTAAGGACATATTCACCCACATAGGGTTTTTTTTCACCAACCTTCCTCATGGTCTTCATAAAATAATCCTCCACCTATGAAAATTATTAGTTCTACTCCACAACAAACTCCAAGATATATCCTTCCAAGATAATTTTTACCTAGAAGTATATAGTTCTCATGATTAGATAATCGCACCCACTACAAGGCATGAAGTTCAGGGAATTCAAATAGTAGTCCTCTTATATCATTAAAAAAACCTTAGTTAATCCTCTAGCTTCTACAAACACTCGTGAAGACTCAATATAAATTCCACCAGAAAATTTTGTATATCATCAAAGACAAGGTATTCCTTAAATGTTTTCACCTCCCATGTAATAAAGGAAGCCTCATACTTCTTAAAGAGATTGATCCATTCATTAAACGATCCTTGTAAGTTCATCCTCACGAGTCACTCTCACATACTATAGAAGTTTCACTCATGACATGGTTAGTACTGATAGTGGAACCAATTCTGGGCCCAAAATGTAAACTAGGGTCCACTTAGGTTTTCAACAAAGGTGTTGTAGTCTAGCACTTACATATCAATCCTTGGTTAGAAGGAATTCTCACCCGAGGCACATTATTGAAATGTAAATCATTGCAAGATCACAATAGACAAAGGAAACATGTAACTACTTTAACAATAATTCCATTATCCCTACATTCATTTATTTCATTCCTCAATGCATAACATGTCAAGTCCATACAAGTCCATGAATCACAATATAAGAAATAATTAACATGAAATAAACATCATCCATATAAAATGGACACATAAACAAGATTTTAAAGCGGGACACCATTCCATTCATTTCTATCAAAACCAAATACATGACTCTAACATAATCCAACCATAACATTATCATCTAGACAATCTTATGTCTTAGATAATAAATACATACTACTATTAGTAGGATAAACATAACCACAAAACGCATAACGACAAAATCCCAACAATAACAACAACCAAAAACACTATTAACAAGCCATAACAACTAGAATGAGCAAATTGAACCCAAGCCTTGGCCTTTATAATTTATAACCATCACTCCTAGGCAAGTTGTGAATGCCAAAGTTGTTATGATATTGTCTGCCTAATGGTGAACTTTAATGTTTATTGTCTGCTCCTTTCTGACTTATATATGCCACATTTACTTCTCACCATTCCTTTGTTTTGGGTTAAGGAATCACATTCGTCAACATTATTACATTATGCTTCAACCACATTTCCTTTAATCCATTTGCATCTTGGCCTAAAAAAAACTCAAAATAGGTTTCAAAAGATGTTGCATGCCCTTCTAACCTAGCACCACTTATTGATGAGATGCCATCATGTTCTTAACTTAAAAAATGAAGGGGCCAACAAGCCTTGACCTCATCTCTGGACTCATTATTGCATCAAATCCACGTGCCTCCTCTTTCTTCTCATCAATAAAGCTTGCACATTACTTATGCACTTCAAAATATGGGCCAACGATGATGAACATACTCTTCTAGTGGAAATACCCATCTAGTCCATCTTAATCAACAAGCTACTCAAGCATTTTGTACTTATTCTCGTTAGTTAAAAGGCTTGAAAAGTTTAGCTTCACACTATCAGGGAGAAAGATAAAGATTCTTGCTAGGAGATGCTTATCAACACTCGTAACCATGTTAGTAGTTCTGATTACATGATAAAGTGATTTTTATTGAAATTATTTAGCATGCCTACATATTCACATATAATAGTCATTCATAATTAACTTTCATAAATCTACAACTCCACACATGCAATTTTGTTAATATTATTTTAAGTTATTTTAGCAGCCACAAAGCATACTACAAGTTTAAGATACCACAAGAGTCATCTCAAGGACGCTACACAATTCCAACTACCATACAAGCCATAAATCCTACACCATTCAATCAATGGTTTAGCTGGTTGCGATAGGGACACCTTTCATAGGTTAGAGCACGCGCTTCATTCAATTTTTATAAAATGAAAGCTTGAAATATATTTTATCCATAAGTTCTACGTCGCATGAGCTAACTGGTGTGTCTTTTATTTTGATTGTACCAGCACTCAAAATAAATAAAATATTTTTGATTTAACAAAGTAGTTTTTAAGATTTCATAGTAGTTAATTGTTTGAAAAGAATATTAAAGATGAAGCGCAATACATTGCGAAAACAATTTAAAGTAAATATCAACACGTACTTTTAAGACAAAGTATCAACAACTTCGATCCACCCATTTCTCTTATGACTCACAAGTACTACCCCGGTCCCCACGTAGAGGAAAAGGGGGCTTCATTTTAGTACATGAAATCAAAAGTGGATTCCCTTTCGAAACTACACGACAATTTATTCATTTGCAAGGCTATTTCGATTGAGGTTTTCACATTCCATAAAATAGTGGAAGACTTTGCACATTTTCATGTAGCCAATGAATGTTAATGTTAAAGTCTAATGAGCAAAATGATTTAGAAAGATTACCTATAATTCAATTATTATTTTTTAATAATAATAATAATTTAATTTTAAGGTTACAGTCAAATTCAACATCAAATTTTTATATGGGATTTCCTTTGTTTGTGGGATAAGGGATCTTTTTCGTGCAACAGTTTGACTGCTAAAGTTTACGTAGGTGTACATACCCTACCACCCTCTGGAGTTGAACTTGTGACCTCTAAGGAGGAAAAACATGTTCTTAACCATTACTTCAACATCTTCAATGCATATCTACATTTTTGTTTTCCACACCATCCTAAAAAACGATAGCATACATGATCTATGTACCATAGAAGTTGATTTCCATCCTTTGCTTTTGGTAAATTATTGTGTATGGAAAACTTGAAGGAATATATCCATAAGGAGAATGTGAATTTTTGTCATGTACAACTTTTGGCAGGGAAATGTATGATGGATTCAAATAAGGAAAATGAAAATCCGTTGTTGTGAAGTCCTATTTCAAACTAGTGGTGACTTGGCGAAGGAATAAATACCAAAGACAACCCAATTAAGAAATTCTTTAAAGTTAAAGAATATGTGGTAGGCTATCAACTAGTAAATATCGATTAGTCATAGATAAAACTTTTGTAAATATGTTGCCCCCTCTAAATTAGCATACCCCCAAAGTGGTCGAAGTGAACGTCGAAGGGAATCAAATGTAGATATGTTATAAGAAGAAAACATGAGTTTATGTCAAAATCTAGTGATACAAAAGTTTTAAAATTAAATTGGATGTTTATTGAGTATTTTTTTTCCTGTAAATCAAGACCATGATGTTGAACTATCTAAGGACTTCCATGATTGTTGGAGCAGGACACTTTGGGTAAGTTTTGGAAGTCGCATAGGAGTGGACCACGCGACAAGGCAACAAATGAGCAGCACACACGGAAGACACTTAACACATTTTCAGAAGGCAACACATGGAAGGCAAACGTTAGTTAGGAGTTTTGGGGCATTTTGTCCACATTGTAATGGGCTAAGCCCTAATGTATATGCATAAATATGTATGGGTTTTGGGTAGAAAGTAGTTAGTAGATAGAGTGATGAGCTATGAGTTAAATCTTTTGTGGGAGAATTCAGAGTGTGTTGAGTTGGTTTTGGGGCAATGAATAACACTTTGCTAGTTGATGAGTATGCGTTGAATTGAATATCAGTCGAGAGGTATGTGTGCACTGTAGCATAGAACGGCTTGGGAAAGTTTGGGTTTTAACTGAAGATTATTGTATCAGCACTGTGCGCACCTGTTGTAAGAACTGAAGATAAATGAATAATATAAGAAATCAGTTATTGTGGACATAGCCCAATTTGGGGTGAACCATGTTAAATATATGTTTCCTAATGCGTTGTTTTATTCTGTTTATTGCGCACATGTAGTAGATTCTTAATGGTTAACATGAATATAATAGTTTCGTGCACTTGTTAAATGGTTAAGTAGGAATGAATGTTAGAACGGTGCCCATTACCTTCATGACTGCGAAATCCTAGTTCCTACAGTCCCCATAGGCACCTCGGGTGAGACTTCACCTGCTTACGGGTGATTCTGAAAGGGCAGGTATTGCGGGATTTGTTGGTGAATTAATGTTGAACCCCGTGTGTAACACATCCAACCCCTAAGTGTCATTTTAAGGGATGGGAAATTAAGAATTTTTCTTTCCTCAACTATCTCAAGTTTCCTCTTGTCATTTCTAACATCCTCTGCTCGTCAAGAGCTTTCCCATGACTATAATTTCACTCAATAATGAGCTCTGGATAGAAAGTTACGGCCCTTCAAAGTTCTCGGATTTTCATGGTCAATATCTATCACACTGCCATGTGGCACCGAGTCAATTGTTCCATCTGACGTGGAGACCATGTGGCACCTTCCTAACTTGCCATGGTGGAATTTCGGTCTGCTTAATCCTATATCCATCGATGTTTGGGCCTTCTCTTGGTTCCCTCAACTTTTACCTCCAACAGACAAAACATCGAAGAATATGTCCTTTCGATGTTGTCCATTCAACATTCGAAAGGTTCGGGCAATTTCATTGCTCCAAAATAAGGGTATCGAAGAATAATATGTCCTCTTTGTTGGTCCTAAAGTTTGCACCTGATTGATAAAGGGAAGAGCTATGCCACCTCAAGTTTAGGATGGTTGATTCTTTGATAAGTTGGTTTTGTTGGTCAGCTAGGGGATAGGTCTTCTAAGATGAGAATCTGGTTGGACTAGCCAAACTGTATGAAGGTAGATTCTCCTTAGCTAATGGTATGGATATTAATGGACAATTGGGGATATGAAAGACAAACATAGGAGACAATAGCCAACAATGCAATGAATTGTTTGCTATGTGAGAATAAAGACTTAAAATAATATCTTAAGACTTATACAAATATCTAGATGCAAATCATCCAACAGGTTTCCAAATAGTTGATATTTTCACTAAAAAATAATTGTATAACAGGTTGCATAATCAACAAAAAGATAAACTAAAACAATGGCTGAAAGAATAAGGAAATTTACATTTCACACATCACAAAATTTGCATTCAATACTAGATTAAACACATACAGTTTTTAGTAAGAAAACACAACTGTCATCAACATATATTCATTGGGTAGAGAAATTTACTATCATACGAGAAGGTCCATCCTTTCTGATACTTCTATTTTTCACCAAAACCTTAACCCTAAAACCATACAAAAAATGTTTATTTATCAATGTTGCAGAGGATTTCGACCCTCCTTCAAACTGAAACTTAACATATGCATGACAACTAAATAACTGGACTAAGATTCTTTCAATACAACATAGATACACCTATTTAACTTGAGTGCATTTAATGGAAATATCAATCATGACACTCTTTAACTTATTCTCAACAAAAATGTGGATCATATCACACAAAAATGATCACTTATTGTGTTTTGACACTACTATCTCGAACTTAGAATAACTAGACATCTACAAGTGAAAAATACTTCTACTGTCTAAACTAGAGTGCAAAAATATTTAACAAAACTAATGTGACAAATGGCAATGACTAGAACTGTGCCTTGATATCCATGTGTAATTTTAGGTGGAGTCTAACTAATAGATAACTTGATGTGTTGTCAGCTTCCTCAAACTCTTCCTCCTTATCAACAGTAGTCCACCTCAAATGATCTCCTTCAAGAAGAAGTAGGTCTTCTGATGTTTTCTTTGCAATTTCAGATAGTTTTTCTATAGCTTGGAATGTTGCTTCTCCAATTCTTGGTTTTCTTATTGTAGATTTTGAACTTATAACCTTAATGCGTCTACCTGGTGGTTGTCATTTAAAAATTCATCATCTTCTTCTTTTGGTTTGATGAGGGCCTACTTCATTCCTTTCTCTTTCATTCTCTTCTCTTCATCCATGATGGATTTGTTGTGATCAACCAACATTTTTCTTCTCTTGGACCTCATTTCATACCTAGGTGTTATTTCAGGCCCTCTTCTATGTGCTTCCTTCATATGCTCTCACACTTCTGCTATGTTGGACTTAAATTCTAGTTTGATGTCCTCTAAATGTTTCTTGGGGGATACCTCTGTATGTAGGGAGATTCCATCAAAATCCTGCTCAAGATCTAGATCAAATTCCCTTGCATCTTGTTGTAAGCTTGAATCTCCAGGGTACTATGTTTTGACAACTGCAAGTTGCACTCTCGAAGCTTCACCCTTGCAGAATTCCAATTTTCCTTTATCCCCTGTCATATTTTTCAGTGTATGGACATCCATTTCTTCCATACTGGAAAATTCAGGGTTGTCATCATCTTCAATAACAATTGGTCGGGGATCTTTTAATAATGGCTTAAAAACAACCTTGGAGTTCATTCTCAACTAGTTTGTAGTTATGTTTTTCCTATTTGGCTTGCTGGGCATCCCAATTATTTAACTCCCTTTCCTTTTCTTGATTTTCTTAGCCTCAGGGAATTCCTTGAGTAAGGTTTCCACAGGGATAAAATCTGCTCTAAAGATTTCTGGACTGTGTTGTTTTTCTTTCATTTTCCCTCTCATTTTGGGCAACTTACTTTGCTTTTTGGTGGGAGTTACCTATGTATATTCAACATTTGTTTGTGACAAAGGATTCTTTGGAATATCCTTTGTTTGTTTTTGTATACCATACCACATGTTACCTTTATTTTCCCTTCATTTTGCAGTGGAGGACCTCAATTGCATTTGAGGGGTTTCCTCTTTCATTATGGTCGTTGACCTATCTACACTTGATGGAGTACCTTTATTTTTGGGATACCTTTTCTTGTTTGAAGGTTGTTGTGATACCTTCGATGAGCTACCAGATTCAGGAGAAACTTTATCCTTTGTGCCATTCTCATCTCCTTTATCATCAATCTATGTATCATGATGCTTTTCTTACTCTTGTAAACCCACAGATCGTAGAAAGTAATCCCAAGACATTTCAATTTCGTCCAGCGTGAAGAGAACCAGAATTTTGATCAAAACCTGATGATACAAGATTAGGTGGGCACACTTGGGATGGCCCTGTGTAACGACCTCTTCGTTACGAGAACATGTGATGCATAACAAGTGCATTTGTTTTATTATATATAAGTAGGAAGGTAATAACGACAATTGTTGATCAACGCAACTCGACGACGAACACAACACACGCAATTCAGGAAACATACAACAAACATAACGACCCTGCATACTAGCACATCATGTAGCTGGAAGCAACATATGACATTCAATCAGAAGAAAATAAAAAAAACTACCTACCCATCATACCCTGTAAGGTTAGGACCTCCTGGACACATAAGCAACACTTAAGGCCAGGTTCCCATCGATTTTGACCATTTAAGGTCTCAAGGTTGGCGATTGTTCTAAGGAACAAGGAGGTGTCTATATCCCACCCGACACAAGAAATAAAAATTCTAGTAAGTTAAGGACAATCATCATACCAACCCAACACAACAAACATCAATGACACAAGTAGCTAGGACCTTCACGACAAGGGAGAACACTCACAATAAAACGTTACAGAGCAAGGTGCAACATCAATTCCAATAATGACCATCATCATCAAGAAGCACAAGACCCAATCTTAGTTATCATACACACTTATTGATCAATGCGGGCAATGGTTCAATCATAAGGATTCATGCACCCATATGACGACAAGCACGATTGTAACTAAGTCACAACAAAAACCATTCTAAACCTTCAATGCGAGCGAGAAATAACAATCAAAGAATCAACATTTGCATGGCACACAAATAAATAAACAACATTCGATCATTAGTGGCCTTTTACTGTGCACAACCAGATAAATCTAATATTTAGCCCATACTTTAATTAACCTTAAATTTACAAGCATGCAAGAGAGTTGACATACACAATCTATCTAGCAATAACAAACTTGAGGCGCAATTCTATTTAAAGTCCAGGCGCATTATTTAAAAAATCAATCATTAAATAGAATATGAGGTGTGAGAAGTGATATTCCTTCTAGGGTCATTTATTTAGTCACACAAACATCATGTCCATGTAAACAGTAACTACATTCATTCAACTTGGAAATTTAAATAAAGAAATGACTAATAGAACTACATTGGTGATACCACCTTCTAACTTATGCAATCATAGAGATGATTCCCCTTTAAAACCTTTCATCTTACATCATTAACTTCCTACATCATACATCATGTCTCTATATACATTCATGATACTTTATCTCAACCAATTTGCACAACATCATCAACTTTACAATCCTTCAAGAAAAAATAAAGATAATCTAAAACTGCAACCTTTTTATATAAAGCTTTACATCATTGGTCTAAAGCTTCAGTTAAAATAAAGTTTAATTTAATATTGCTTATGTATAGTTCAAGAAAAAATACTTATCAATCTAATATTGTTTGTACTGCTTATCCTTTACATAAAGCTTCAAATAAATAATGACTAATCTAATACGAATTAATCTAAGATTTTTTATATCCCACTTATCATTTATATAAAGCTTTAAGTAAATAAAGATTAATCTGATACAACAACATGTTTATATATCAAGATTTCCATCATTAAGTTTGACCTCCCTGAAATGCAAATACTGTAAACAAGGTCTAATAAAGGTGAAATTATTCTACCAATCTAGAAATAAAGGTGAAGTGTGTGCTAACTGTCACGTGCACCCTCCCTTGAGTTTAACGCAAAATTTGACCTCTCTTCCATAATGTAAATTCTGAGATGAATGCAAAAACTGTCACTTAAAAAATCACTTCCAACTTGACATCACCACCATAGTAAATCACTGGTAGAAATTTTCGCTGCCACAATAATAACTTAAACGTTCTGAATGACAAAACACGACCAGTCTAACCTCTCAAGATTTCTTTGTAAAACTTTTACATCGCATTGTAGTTGTTTTAATGGAATTAAACTTAGCATGATTTAATCAAATCTCAGTGAAATCGAGCTCTGAACCATTACTCACTTGATTTATACGACTAGCAGGCTGACACGATAAAAATGAGGAAGCACAAGCGAGATACAAATTCCATTTACTGAGGATTAAGTGAATTTATACAAGTTAAAAATATTGCATGAGGTTTAAACATCCATTGGCTCCAGTCGTGGGCGGGATACGAATTCGAACTCTGTCTCTAACTCTCTTGATGCTTTTTAATTTGCGTAAGTAATCTCGTGGATGTTCAACCAAGGGATCCACATCTGGATATGACTTGTAGCATGAGCATGGCTTGACTGAATAATCTGTAACTGAGCTAGAGGAAGCGGGGACCGAAAAGTACACCTAGCGGGGCTCTGACTCTCAAATGAAGTTTACTATGACACGGTCGGTGGTATTGATTCTCTCTCTCTCTGCTCTCAAGAAGGAAGATAAGTTAGGACAAGAAGGGATGCACGCGGTACCTCTATTGTTGCTATTAGGTAAAAACAAAATCAAATACAACCAATAAGCTCACCTCCAAATCAAAGGAAGCTCGTGATACAAGCATACAATGTCAAAGGCGATCCCCAGGGTTTGGGATCGAACATCGGCCTCTATTTTAACCCATTCGCATGGTTCCACCAACACCACAGTCAACCGAGAGAATCTATTCCCGAGCCTCAATCCTCAAGCGACTCAACAACACCCACAATGGGTGCCAAGGGAGGATTCAATACATGTCCACGAGTGGACTACTACAACAATATGTTCGCTAAGATAAATCGGCACCAAGTAAAAGGATATCAAACTGGTTATGTAGGAAACTTCAGTAGATTATACCAATGTCGCAACCAAGCTTTAATCAAGGAAATCACAACCCTAAAATTTACAAAAGCTAAAGATCCCATCGATTGTTCATCACGAATTGAGAGAAAACTGAAACATTCCAGATTGATTAAAATACTACATCTATTTAACCAAAAGTTTAGAAACAACACAAGTATCCCAAGCATCCAATCACATCTAATTATTGGTGTACCAAGAAGGCATAGAAATAGAAAATTAACTACCTTTCAATGGAATCACACATGTGCATTATCGTCCAGATAAATATTCATATGTAGAAAATAAACAAATATTTTTCTTTTAACTGATCTATGCATGCATGCTTAGACATTATATATATTCATATACATCATATTAACTACTATTCAATACAAATTATACACATGCATACCATAGCCAATTGCAATTTCTCTGTAGTCGTTGTCCCACGTGCGCTCCATCCAGCCCCTGCTTTCCAACTGATGAGACCTCACCAGTACCTCTCAGCCAACACTAGGGGTAATCGTCTTCCCCCTGATCCCCCCGAGCCAAAAAGGGGCTACGCACACAATACCAGATATTGCTATCTCCCAGCTCGACTTGCAAGGCCGAGCTACCACTCGCTACTCGAGCTGAGTATCCCAACTCCCACAAGATAAATTTAGTCTAGATAAAATTATGGCAGCGTAACCTTACACAAACCAGACGTGACCCATACTCCTCCTCTTCCATCCTTTTTATAGAGTTTTCAAGTGATTAGTTTCCCAAACCCTCATTAGATTCCTTTTTATTAATTTAATTAGGACAAATCTCCCTCGTACACATGTCACCCGATCCCCTAGTTGCACCAGAAAATCAATTTATTAAATAATTAACTTTGCTAATCTCCCTCACCCACCTAAAAGAGTTCCTAAAAACACTCCTCGGTGTCCCATTATTCCCTTACAATTCTTAAATGACTTACGCCTTACTTAATTCCTAGTTGAGTTCATAAATAGAAAGTTCCAAGGGCTAGATTCCTTACTAAGTTAGACATTCCCCTTTTTCTTTAAGTTTCCCCTTTTCTTTAGGTTTCCCCTTTTCTTTAAGTTTCCCCTTTTCTTTAGGTTTCCCTTTTTCTTTAAGTTTCCCCTTTTCTTTAGGTTCCCCTTTTTCTTTAAGTTTCCCCTTTTTATAACTAAGTTCAGAATTAGCAGGTTTAGACAAAAATAACCAATTACCCCTTTTATTAATTAAACCTTTAGTAAAATTTCCAATTTAATTGTTAATGCTTGAATTTTCTTTACCCCCTTCTTGTTATATGTCTAATTAGTTTTTTTTTTTGGTTCAAAGGTTCTACTCATACCTAGGTTTTCATTTCACTAGGCTTGGCGACAGTTCTTAAGGGAAAAAAATTGTTATTACACTTTACTTATCACATCATTCATTTTAAGGCCGACTAGGTCCTAAGGAGGCATAGTTTTCTAGGCACTAGGTTTATTAAATCACCATAGATAAAATCACAGCGTGCCCTTCAGGACGCACTTCGTGCTCCAAGGGTTCCACTCGTCTCCTTTTTTTTTATTTGCGCAACGTGCTCTTCAAGACGCACTACGTGCTCCAAGGGTTTCACTCCCCTCTTGACTTAATTTGGTAGATTTCAAACCCATGGAGTCAATACTTTGTTAGGTGATTTTGTGGGAGACTAAGGGCCTATAAGGAATAAGGACCCTGCCTTATTGCGTTCCCTTTAGAATCATCATGAGAGAATTTCACAGTCTGCCCTCATGACATCCTGGATATCATGAACTAGGTAATCGTTAAATTACAGTTCGAGCCACGACGAGAGTGCTAGTAGGCTACGGTAGGGATGTTGCCACACCTCTCCCTCAACATCTCTGGTTTTCGTGCATGACCCATTTACTCCAAATGTGATTCTAGTCGACAAGCTATCATCATCCTGCATCCATCAACGAAACATGTCAACGATAATAATCAACATCATAATATCTAATAATATGTACATATGCCACATCAACAACATTCAAACCCTAACAGTCCACTCCCTGACTCGATCTGGAGTCCAAGGAGTTTCATCAATGCCTCAGAATCCTCTAACATCCAGAGTCTTGCACACTTAAGATAACCCAATTAATATCACCTGTCGATGTAAATACAAAAAAATAACATATCATCAAATCCACAATATCTCATAATCATAATCAAAACAACCAATAGTATAATGACCCAGATCACTTGCAAGTAAGTGTCCACAAAGAATAATTCTGCTCATTGCGCGCAAGAGAGGGATGTTACATACACCCCTCTTGTTTTAAACTTCATCCTGCAGTTTCACAGTATGTAAGTGCCGAAATAAAGTGTATCACAGTATCATATGTCTAACTATCAAACACAAATGGAAACTATTGACGCATATCATATGTTTCCTCCTAGGTCGTCAAGTGCAGACTATAATTGTCCCACTAGACCTTGACATGATCTATTGTTCGACGCCATAGTTGTCGAATGCGATGGTTCAAGATGCATATAGGCTCCGTCATGAGCGCAACCTCATCTAATACCTGGAAGGAACTCATGTCAATATCATGTGTAGGATCACTAACATAATGTTTGAAAATAGATACGTGAAAAACATTGTGCATACACCTCAAAGAATCAGGCAAGGCTAGTCGATAGGCCATGGGCCCCTGCTTTTCCATGATCTAAAAGGGTCCTATGAACCTAGGAGATATTTTATCACCCTTTCCAAACTTGATTGAACTCTTATGCAGTTTCACCCGCAAGAAGATTCGATCGCCAACTTCATAACTATGGTCAACACAATGCGCATCGACATAACTCTTCTGTCGATCATGTGCTTCCTTGATCCTTTGTATTATTGTTTTCATTTGATATTCCATTTCTTGGATCACTTATGGTCCCACCAGGACCCTATCCTTAAGATGATCCCAACTCAAAGGCATTTGACACAGTCTCCCGTAAAGAAACTCGAAAGGCACCATCTTAATGGTGCTTTGATAACTGTTGTTATATGCAAATTCTACCAGTGGAAAGAACTCTTCCGAATGATTTTGTTGGTCCATCACGTACATACACAACATATCCTCCAATATTTGGTTTGTTTGTTGGGTCTTCCGTACTAAAGTTAAGTTTGGTTCCCAAGGCCTCTTGGAATCTCGTCCAAAATTGTCTTGTAAACACTGATCCTCGATCAGATATAATATTCTTAGGCACACCATGCAACCTCATGATTTCACTGATGAAAACTTTAGCTATGTCAGGAGCCTGATACGTCGTATGCATAGGAATAAAATAACCACTCTTTGTCAGAGTGTCGATTACTACAAAAATCGAGTCATGTCTCCTTGCTGTCCTTGGCAATCCAACAATGAAATCCATCGAAATGACCTCCCATTTTGATTCTAGAATAACGTGTGGTTGTATTAATCCTATAGGGTGTCTATGTTCAACCTTCACTTGTTGATATTGTAGACATCTTTCCACGTAGTTAAATATGTCTGCCTTCATTCCCTTCCAGAAGAATAAGGGTTTAATGTCTACCCTCATATTCTTGAATCCAGGATGAGCCATGTACACTGCTCTATGAGCCTCATTTAGGATCAAACTTCTCAACTCGTCATTGGTTGGTACATAAATTTGACTTTTAAATCTCAATAATCTGTCATTTTCCACACTAAATCCCTCAAATTTTGGTAACATCATTGTGTTTTGCCCGATAAAATCCTTGACCTTTTTGTACCAGTCATCATCATGCTGTAAATTTAGAATATTTTCACGTAGATTCATCTGAAGAGGCATCACCAAAAATATGTGTGGTCTCTGACTCAACGCATGAGCCACTCTGTTCACTGTTCCTTTTATGTAAGTAATATCGAAATCGTACTCACTAAGAAATTTCGACCAACATCGTTCTCGTGCATTCAAGTCATTTTGCATAAAGATGTGTTGTAGACCATAGTGGTCCGTTTTTAGTTCGAATTTTCATCCAATAAGGTAGTGTCTCCAAACTCTCAAGGCATAAATAATCGTTAACAACTCCAAATTGTGTGTCACATAGTTCTCTTCATTCCTTCTCAACTTTCTCGAGATGTAAGCGATCACTCGACCATCTTGCATCAAGACTCTGCCTAATCCTTCCTTGGATGTGTCAGTGCATACCAAGAATTCCACGTCCATGTGAGGGACCTTTAGTATTGGTGTTGTCGTCAACATCTCCCTCAACCTCTAAAATGACTCCGCGCATTTCTCGGTCCATACGAACTTCTTGTTCTTCTTCTACAATTTCATAATCGGATTTTCTAAATTTGAAAAACACTCGAGGAATCGTCGATAGTATCCTTTCAAACCCATGAAGCTATGCACTTCTGGGACATTCATCGGCACAGGACATTCCATAATAGCCTCTACCTTTGTTGGATCCATAGCGATACCTTCGCCAGAGATGACATGCCCCAAGTAGTGAATCTTCGATTGATAAAACGAGCATTTTGACAGCTTCCCAAACAATTTGTTCTCTCATAGAAACTGTAGTACCATGCGCAAGTGCTCGTCATGCTCCTCCCTCATCTGGGAGTAAATAAAAATATCATCAATGAATACTTGGATGAACTTGTCTAAGTATTTGCGGAACACCGCATTCATCAAGCTCATAAATACCCTTGGGGCGTTCGTCAGTCCAAATGGTAAAACAATAAACTCGTAATGTCCAAAACTTGTCTTAAAGGAGGTCTTAGGGATGTTTTCCTCCTTGATCCGTAACTGGTGGTACCCTGATCTCAAATCAATCTTTGAAAACACCATCCCACCTTCCATTTGATCAAAAAAATCATCAATCCTTCGCAACAGATACTGATTCTTGATCGTTGCCTTGCTCAATTGATGGTATTCAATGCAGAGTCTCCACAACCCATCTTTCTTCCGAATGAAAATAACCTACGCACCCCACAGTGACACACTTGGATGTATAAGTCCTAGGTCCAACAACTCCTTCAGTTGCATTTTCAGCTCTTGTAACTTAGGGGTCAACATCCGATAAGGAGTTCTCGCTATCAGTTCAGTTCCTATTTTTAGGTCGATGGTAAATTCCAATTCCCTCTCCGACGACATCCCAGGTAACTCGTTGGGGAAGACGTTTACAAAATTTTGCACCACTGGAAGGTTTTCTAGACCTTCCGCTACTCCCTTCTCGTTTAATCCAAGGATCGCATAAATCTTACATCCCTTGTGCATGCTCTTCCGTAGCTGCAAGGAAGAGATGAACCTCAGGGAAACTCCCTAGTTCTGACCTACAATCACGTGTCTCTGTCCCTCATCATCAACCAAGCTCAACCATTTCGTCTTATAGTTGAGTATCACCTCATGCGATTCCAACCAGTCCATACCGATCACGACGTCATAAGATCCTAGGATCGTGACGTATTGGTTGTCCCTCATGACAAATTCTCCCAGGTTATGGATACAACCCATAACCTTTCCTCCAACCTTTTGTTTGTTTCCTGAAGCCATTTCTACAAAGATAAACTCATCCTGTTCGACTGACTTTACCTTAATTATTTTTAGCATTGCACCGGAAATCAAACTCTCTGTAGCACCTAGATCTATTAAAATACTAAGGGTCTGGTTAGCGACATTACCTGACGTTTCGATCATAGTTGACTGGTGCTCTTCCTATAAATTATTCACCGCTACATGAATCCAATGGGCCTTGCCCAAGTCTCCCACGATTCTGGGTCCGGATGTTCCATATGCTTTGGCCCTCTCAACGTGGCAGTCACGCTAGTAATGTGTCTCTCCACATGTCCAACACCCTTTCTTCGGTCCAGTACTCATGGTACCCAAAGTAGAAGTTGAAGGCCCATCGGCTTGGAACCCTGGTCTGTTCTGTTGAACAAGCCTAAATTGTTCTTGATGCGGTTGACATTGTTACTAGTGTTGTGGTCCTATGTAAGGAGTCCACTGCTGAGGCATCGGTCGCCGTGGTGTACTGTATGTGGATCCTCTCTGAGCACCTCTAAATCCCGGTGAATGTCTAGCCGATGTCTGATGTGGCAGTGCACCAGATGACACATGTCCCACTGGTCTCCTTGGACTCTTGCTTTGACCTCCGCTGATAAGCTCCTCCTCTTCTATGAGGTCCTTTTAGACATCATCATGAAAGTTTTGAGGCATCATAATCCTTACCTTTTCACGAATGAAAACGTTAAGGCCGAACATGAACTTGTTGACCTTAAGTTTCTTAGTATTCAGGTGCAGAGCATACCGAAGCAACTCCATGAAACGGGCCTTGTACTCGGGCACCGTATGACCACAGTGTCACAAGGCATTGAAATATTTGAGATGACACTCAATGCATTCCTCAGATACATACCTCTCGCGTAACCGTTCCTTGAATAGTTCCCATGACACGTCTTCGACTACCATGTTCAGTTGCGGTAGGAGCATCTTCCACCATAGAAGAGGGCTCCCCTTCAGCTGAAATAATGCTAGGTGGACCTTCATGTTGGAGGTATAGTCATGAAGTGCAAAGAACATCTCCATATTCTCCAACCATGCCTTGGCGATTGCATCGTCTGGGGCACCAAAGAACTCAGGAAATTTTACCTTCTCGAGTTCACAGTGAATGCTACCAATACCTACCAGAGTGCACAGTGGACCCTCGGGAGGTGTCAGTGCCCTGGCCTCATCTCTATCCAAACGCATGATCAGTGCCTCAAACATCCGCTGAAAGGACCTCATCATCCCAACCTCATCACACACAACTATTTGTTCATGCCCGATAACTTGTTCATCTCCCTAGGGGTTAGACCCCTTAGGCGTGGATGTTACTGCGAGCATCGCACCTCATCCCCTAACACCCCGTCGTCTGCCTCTGTGACTTCCTCTAACCATGATTTACCTACACAAATACAAATCAATTTAATTATCAACAACATAATCAAATACTTAATCAACATAAGCCGTACTGATCCCAAGTCATGGGTCAAACTGGATCTGATACCATATGTAACGACCCTGTCGTTACGACAACATGTGATGCATAAAAAGTGCAATTGTTTTTTATAAGCAGGAAGGTAATAACAACAACTGTCGATCAACACAACTCGATGATGAACACAACATACGCAATTCAGGAAAAAAAACACAAACATAATGACCTAACATACTAGCACATCATGCAGCTGGAAGCAACATATGAAATTCAATGAGATGAAAATAAAAATGACTACCCGTCTATCCGACCCTACAAGATTAGGACCTCTAGGACACATAAGCAACGCTCAAGCCCATGTTCCCATCGATTTTGACCATTTAAGGTCTCAAGGCTGGCGACTGTTCTGAGGAACAAGGAATTGTCTACATCCCTCACGAAACAAGCAAGAAAAATCCTACTAAGCTAAGGACAATCATCAGACCAACCCAACGCAACCAACATCAATGAAACAAGTAACTAGGACCTTCACGATGAGGGAGAACACTCACAATAAAACATTACAGAGAAAGGTGCAACATCAATTCTAATAGCGAACATCATCATCAAGAATCACAAGACCCAAGCTCAGTTATCATAGGTACTTATCGATCAATGTGCGCAATGGTTCACTCATAAGGATTCATGTGCCCCTATGACGACAAGCGTGATTGTAACTAAGGCGCAACAAAAACCATTCTAAACCTTCTATGTGAGAGAGAAATAGAAATCAAAGAGTCAACATTTTCTTGGTGCATACATAAATAAAAAACAACCAATCATTAGTGGCCTTTCGCCATGCACAACTAGATAACTCTAATATTTAGGCCATACCTTAATTAACCTTAAATTTATGAGCGCGCAAGAGAGCTGACATACACAATCTATCTAGCAATTACAAACTCGAGGCACAATTCTATTTAAAGTCTAGGCACGCTATTTAAAAAATCAATCATTAAATAGAATACGAGGCATGAGAAGTGATATGCCTTCTAGGGTCCTTTATTTAGTCACACAAACATCATGTCCATGTAAACAATAACTACATTCATTCAACTTGGCAATTTAAATAAAGAAATAACTAATAGAACTACATTGGTGATACCACCTTCTAACTTCCGCAATCACAGAGATTATTCCCCTTTAAAACCTTTCATATTACATCATTAACTTCCTACATCATACATCATGTCTCTATATACATTCATGATACTTTATCTCAACCAGTTTACACAACATCATCAACTTTACAATCATTCTTGTAAAAATAAAGATAATCTAAAACTCCAACCTATTTATATAAAGATTTACATCATTGGTCTAAAGTTTTAGTTAAAATAAAGTTTAATTTAATATTGCTTAGGTAATGTTCAAGCAAAAATAATTATTAATCTAATATTGTTTGTACTGCTTATCCTTTACGTAAATATTCAAACAAATAATGACTAATCTAATACGGATTAATATAAGATTGTTTATATCCCACTTATCATTTATATAAAGATTTAAGTAAATAAAGATTAATCTGATACAACAACATGTTTATATATCAAGATTTCCATCATTAAGTTTGACCTCCTTGAAATGAAAATACTTTAAACAAGGTCTAATAAAGGTGAAATTATTCGATCAATCTAGAAACAAAGATGAAGTGTGTGCTAACTGTCACATGCACCCTCCCTTGAGTTTAACGCAAAATATGACCTCTCTTCCATAATGCGAATTCTGAGATGAATGCAAAATCTGTCACTTAAAAAATCGCTTCCAACTTGACATCACCACCATACTAAATCGTTGGAAGAAATTTTTGCTGCCACAATAATAACTTAAACGTTTTGAATGAAAAAACACAGTCAGTCTAACCGCTCAAGATTTCTCTATAAAACTTTTACATCGCATTGTAGTTGTTTTAATGGAATTAAACTTAGCATGATTTAATCAAATCTTAGCGAAATCAAGCTCTGAACCACTACTCACTTGATTTACACGACTAGCAGGCTGACACGATAAAAACAAGGAAGCACGGGCGAGATACAAATTCCATTTACCGAGGATTAAGTGAATTTATACAAGTTAAAAATATTGCATGAGGTTTAAACATCCATTGGCTCCGGTCGTGGGTGGGATACGAATTCGAACTCGGTCTCTAACTCCCTTGATGATTTTTAATTTGCATAAGTAATCTCATGGATGTTCAACCAAGGGATCTGCATCTGGATATGACTTGTAGCATGAGCATGGCTTGACCAAATAATCTATAACTGAGCTAGAGGAAGCGGGGACCGAAAAGTACACCTAGCGGGGCTCTGACTCTCAAATGAAGTTTACTATGAAACGGTTGGTGGTATTGATGCTCTCTCTCTCTGCTCTCAAGAAGGAAGATAAGTTAGGACAAGAAGAGATGTGCGCGGTACCTCTACTGTTGCTATTAGGTAAAAACAAAATCAGAGACAACCAACAGGCTCATCTCCCAATCAAAGGAAGCTCGTGATACGAGCATACAACGTCAAAGGGGATCCCCAAGGTTTGGGCTCGAGCATCGGCCTCTATTTTAACCCATTCGCATGGTTCCACCAACACCACAGTCAACCAAGAGAATCTATTCCCGAGTCTCAGTCCTCAAGTGACTCAAAAACGCCCACAAAGGGTGCCAAGGGAGGATTCAATATGTGTCCACGAGTGGACTACTACAACAATACGTTGGCTAAGATAAATCGACACCAAGTGAAAGGATATCAAACTGGTTATGCAGGAAACTTCAGTAGATTATACCAATGTCGCAGCCAAGTTTTAATCAAGGAAATCACAACCCTAAAATTTACAAAAGATAAAGATCCCATCAATTGTTCATCACGAATTGAGAGAAAACTGAAACATTCCAGATCGATTAAAATACTACATCTATTTAACCAGAAGTTCAGAAACAACACAAGTATCCCAATCATCCAATCACATCTAATTATTGGTGTACCAAGAAGGCGCAGAAATAGAAAATTAACTACCTTTCAACGAAATCACACATATGCAGCATCGCCTAGATAAATATTCATATGCAGAAAATAAACAAATATTTTTCTTTTAACTCATCTACGCATGCATGCTTAGAGGTTACAGAAATTCATATACATGACATTAACTACTATTCAATACAAACTATACATAGGCGTACCATAGCCAATTGCAATTTATCTATAGTCGTTGTCCCACACGCGCTCCATCCAGCTCCTGCTTGCCAACCGATGAGACCTCACCGGTACCTCTCAGCTAACGCTAGGGGTAATCATATTCTCCTTGATCCCCTGAGCCAAAAGGGGCTACGCACACAATACAAAATATTTCTATCTCCTAGATCGACTCGCAAGGTCGAGCGACCACTCGTTACCTAAGCTAAGTATCCCAACTCCCACAAGAGAAATTCAATCAACATAAAATTCTGGCAGCATAACCTTACGCAAACCAGACGTGACCCATACTCCTCCTTCGACATCCTTTTTATAGAGTTTTCACGTGATTAGTTTCCAAAACCTTCATTAGATTCCTTTTTATTACTTTAATTAGGACAAATCTTCCTCTTACACATGTCACCCGATCCCCTAGTTGCACTAGAAAATTAATTTTTTAATAATTAAATTTGCGAATCTCCCTCACCTACCTAAAAGAGTTCCTAAAAATGCTCCTCGGTGTCCCAGTATTCCCTTACAATTCTTAAATGACTTACGCCTTACTTAAATCCTAGTTGAGTTCATAAATAGAAAGTTCCAAGGGCTAGATTCCTTACTAAGTTAGACATTCCCCTTTTTCTTTAAGTTTCCCCTTTTCTTTAGGTTTCCCTTTCTCTTTAAGTTTCCCCTTTTCTTTAGGTTTCCATTTTTCTTTAAGTTTCCCCTTTTTCTTTAAGTTTCCCCTTTTTATAACTAAGTTCAGAATTAGCAGTTTTAGACAAAAACAACCAACTACCCCTTTTATTAATTAAACCTTTAGTAAAATTTCCACTTGAATTGTTAATGCTTGAATTTTCTTTATCCCCTTCTTGTTACATGTCTAATTAGTTTTTTTTTTGTTCAAAGGTTCTACTCATACCTAGGTTTTCAATTCACTAGGCTTGGTGACAATTCCTAAGGGAAAAAAAATTTCTATTACACTTTACTTATCACATCATTCATTTTAAGGTCGACTAGGTCCTAAGGAGGCATAGTTTTCTAGGCACTAGGTTTATTAACTCACCATAGATAAAATCGCGACGTTCCCTTCAGGACGCACTACGTACTCCAAGGGTGCCACTCGCCTCTTTTTGTTTTATTTGCGTGACGTGCTCTTCAAGACGCACTACGTGCTCATCAAGACGCACTACGTGCTCAAGGGGTGTCACTTGCCTCTTGACTTAATTTGGTAGATTTCAAACCCCTGGAGTCAATACTATGTTAGGTGATCTTGTGGGAGACTAAGGTCCTCTAAGGAATAAGGACCCTGCCTTATTGCATTCCCTTTAGAATCATCGTGAGTGACTTTCACAGTCTACCCTCACGACATCGTGGATATCATGAACTAGGTAATGATTAACCTATAGTTCGATCCACGATGAGAGTACTAGTAGGCTATGGTAGGGATGTTGCCACACCTCTCCCTCAACATCTCTAGTTTTCGTGCATGACCCATTTACTCCAAATGTGAGTCTGGTCGGCAAGCTATCATCATCCTACACCCATCAACGAAACATGTCAGCATTAATAATCAACATCATAATATCTAATAATATGTACATATACCACATCAACAACATTCAAACCCTGACAGTCCACTCCCTGACTCGATCCGGAGTCCAAGGAGTTTCATCAATGCCTCAGAATCCTCTAACGTCCAGAGTCTTGCACACTCAGGAGAACAAAGTTAATAACACCTGTCGATGTAAATACAACAAAATGACATATCGTCAAATCCACAATATCTCATAATCATAATCAAAACAACCAATAGTATAATGACCCACATCACTTGCAAGTAAGTGTCCTCAAAGAATAATTCCACTCAGTGCGCGCAAGAGAGGGATGTTACATACAACCCTCTTGTTTTAAACTTCACCCCACAGTTTCACAGTATGTAAGTTCTGAAATAAAGTGTATCACAGTATCATATGTCTAGCTGTCAAACACAAATGGAAACTATTGACACATATCATATGTGTCCTCCCAGGTCATCGAGTGCAGACTATAATTGTCCCACTAGACCTTGACATGATCTATTGTTCGACGCCATAGTTGTTGAATGCGATGGTCCAATATGCATATTGGCTCCGCCATGAGCGCACCCTCATCTGATACCTGCAACGAACTCATGTCAATAACATCTGTAGGATCACTAACATAATGTCTCAAAATAGATACATGAAAAACATTGTGCATACGCCTCAAAGAATCAGGCAAGGCTAGTCGATAGGCCATGGGCCCCTTCTTTTCCATGATCTCAAAGGGTCCTATGAACCTAGGAGATATTTTATCACCCTTTCCAAACTTGATTGAACTCTTATGCAGTTTCACCCACAAGACGACTCGATCGCCAACTTCATAACTATGGTCGACACGATGTGCATCGACATAACTCTTTTGTTGATCCTACGCTTTTTTGATCCTTTGTCTTATTGTTTGCATTTTATATTCCATTTCTTCGATCACTTATGGTCCCACCAGGACCCTATCCTCAAGCCGATCCCAACTCAAAGGCGTCTGACACAGTCTCCAGTAAAGAAACTCAAAAGGCACCATCTTAATGGTGCTTTGATAACTGTTGTTATATGCAAATTCTACCAGCGGAAGGAACTCTTCTGAACGCTTTTGTTGGTCCGTCACGTACATACACAACATATCCTCCAATATTTGGTTTGTTTGTTCAGTCTTCCCGTACTAAAGTTAAGTTTGGTTCCTAAGTCCTCTTGGAATCTCATCCAAAATCGTCTTGTAAACATCGATCCTCGATCAGATATAATATTCTTAGGCATGCCATGCAACCTCACGATTTCGCTGATGAAAACTCTAGCTATGTCAAGAGCCTGATATGTCATATGCACAGGAATAAAATAACCACTCTTTGTCAGAGTGTCAATTACTACAAAAATTGATTCATGTCTCCTTGCCGTCCTTGGTAATCCAATAATGAAATTCATCGAAATGACCTCCCATTTCGATACTAGAATAGCATGTGGTTGTATTAATCCTATTGGGTGTCTATGTTCAACCTTCACCTGTTGATATTGTAGACATCTTGCCACGTAGTTAACTATGTATGCCTTCATTCCCTTCCAGAAGAATAAGGGTTTAACGTCTACCCTCATATTCGTGACTCTAGGATGAGCCATGTACACTGCTCTATGAGCCTCATTTAGG
Organism: Picea sitchensis; assembly: GCA_010110895.2. NCBI lineage: Eukaryota > Viridiplantae > Streptophyta > Pinopsida > Pinales > Pinaceae > Picea > Picea sitchensis. Next base: position 12,019 of record SNQJ01S0007923.1, on the reverse strand, counting down.
ATCAAACTCCTCAACTCGTCATTGGTTGGTACATAAATTCGACTTTTAAATCTCAATAATCTGTCATTTTCCACACTAAATCCCTCAAATTTTGGTAACATCATTGTGTTTTTCCCGATAAAATCCTTGACCTCTTTGTACCAGTCATCATTGTGCTGTAAATTTAGAATATTTTCACGTAGATTCGTCTGAAGAGGCATCACCAAAAATATGTGTGGTCTCTGACTCAATGCATCAACCACTCTGTTCACTGCTCCTTTTATGTAAGTAATATCAAAATCGTACTCGCTAAGAAATTCCGACCAACATCGTTGTCGCGCGTTCAAGTCATTTTGCGTAAAGATGTGTTGTAGACCACAGTGGTCCATTTTTAGTTCAAATTTTCATCCAATAAGGTAGTGTCTCCAAACTCTCAAGGCATAAATAATGGTTAACAAATCCAAATAATGTGTCACATAGTTCTCTTCATTCCTTCTCAACTTTCTCGAGATGTAAGCGATCACTCAACCGTATTGCATCAAGACTCTGCCTAAGCCTTCCTTGGATGCATCAGTGCATACCAAGAATTCCATGTCCATGTCAGGTACCTTTAGTATTGGTGTTGTCATCAACATCTCCCTCAGCCTCCAAAATGACTCCACACATTTCTCGGTCCATACGAACTTCTTGTTCTTCTTCTACAATTTCTTAATCGGATTTTATAAATTCGAAAAACACTTGACAAATCGTCGATAGTATCCTTCCAAACCCATGAAGCTACGCACTTCTGGGACATTCGTCAGCGCAGGAAATTCCATAATAGCCTTTACCTTTGTTGGATCCATAATGATACCTTCGCCAGATATGACATGCCCTAAGTAGTGAATCTTCGATTGATAAAACGAGCATTTCGACAGCTTCCCAAACAATTTGTTCTCTCGTAGACACTGTAGTACCATGCACAAATGCTCGTCATGCTCCTCCCTCATCTGGGAGTAAATAAAAATATCGTCAATGAATACTTGGATGAACTTGTCTAAGTATTTGCAGAAAACCGCATTCATCAAGCTCATAAATACCCATGGGGCGTTCGTCAGTCCAAATGGTAAAATAATAAACTCATAATGTTCAAAACTTGTCTTAAAGGAGGTCTTAGGGATGTCATCCTCCTTGATCCATAACTGGTGGTACCCTGATCTCAAATCAATCTTTGAAAACACCATCCCACCTTTCATTTTATCAAACAAATCATCAATCCTTCGCAACATATATTGATTCTTGATCTTTTCCTTGCTCAATTGATGGTATTCAATGCAGAGTCTACATGACCCATCTTTATTCCGAATGAAAATAACCTACGCACCCCACAGTGACACACTTGGACGTATAAGTCCTAGGTCCAACAACTCCTTCAGTTGCATTTTCAACTCTTGTAACTTAGGGGTCGACATCTGATAAGGAGTTCTCGCTATCAGTTTAGTTCCTATTTTTAGGTCGATGGTAAATTCCAATTCCCTCTCCGACGACATCCTAGGTAACTCGTCGGGGAAGATGTCTGCAAAATTTCGCACCACCGAAAGGTTTTCTAGACCTTTCGCTACTCCCTTCTCGTTTAATGCAAGGATTGCATAAAGATTACATCCCTTGTGCATGCTCTTTCGTAGCTACAAGGAAGAGATGAACCTCAGGTAAACTCCCTAGTTCTGACCTACAATCGCGCGTCTCTGTCCCTCATCATCGACCAAGCTCAACCATTTCGTCTTACAGTTGAGTATCGCCTCATGAAATTACAACTAGTCCATACTGATCACGATGTCATAAGATCCTAGGATTGTGATGTACTGGTTGTCCCTCGTGAAAAATTATCCCAGGTTATGGCTACAACCCATAACCTTTCCTCCGACCTTTTGTTGGTCTCCCGAAGCCATTTCTACAAAGATAAACTCATCCTGTTCAACTGACTTTACCTTAATAATTTTTAGCATTGCACCATAAATCAAACTCTCTGTAGCACCTGGATCTATTAAAATACTAAGGGTCTGGTTAGCGATGTTACCTGACGTTTCGATCACAGCTAACTGGTGCTCTGCCTAGCAGTTATTCACCGCTATGTGAATCTGATGGGCCTTTCTCAAGTCTCCCACGATAGTGGGTTCGGCTATTCCATATGCTTTGGCCCTCTCAACATGGCAGTCATGCTGGTAATGTGGCTCTCCACATGTTCAACACCCTTTCTTTGGTCCAGTACTCGTGGTACCTGAAGTAGAAGTTGATGACCCATCAGCCTGGAACCCTAGTCTATTCTATTCAACAAGCCTAAACTGTTTTTGATGAGGTCGACGTTGTTACTGGTGTTGTGGTCCTATGTAAGGAGTCCACTGTTGAGGTGTCAATCGTTGTGGTGTACTGTATGTGGATCCTCTCTAAGAGCCTCAAAATCCTGGTGAATTTCTAGCCAGTGTCTTATGTTACAACAAACCAGATGACACATGTCCCACTAGTCTCGTTGGACTCCTACTCTGACCTCCACTGATAAGCTCCTCCTCTTCTATGAGGTCCTTTTGGACATAATCATGCAAGTTTTGAGGCGTAATAATCCTTACCTTTGCACAAATGACAACGTTAAGGCCGAACATGAACTTGTTGACCTTAAGTTTCTCGGTATTTAGGTGCAGAGCATAACGAAGAAGCTTAATGAAACAGGCCTCGTACACGGGCACTGTAACACACCCACTATCATAATTTAAAATTTTTGGGTTAATCTCCCACAAATGAGAAATCTCCAGAAACCTGCATTTGCGAAATGCCAATCCCTGGTTCAATATTGGGATTCGGGGTTTCGGAGGTTGCGGTGTCGAGGGTCCCTGTCCTCTCGAATCCCCGATCGTCGATAAAACAAATTTCCGATGCGCCCCTTGGTTGCCTCAGCCCCGCTTGGATAATCCTTTGGTCCATACGACCAGATTCCTATATGACCGCAGTTGTATAACCTCTCATCGGGGTTTCGACATTTGTGACAATGAAAAACACATGTCCCCGGGACTCGCGATTTCCCGATGCCCGATGAATCCCTCTTGTGGATATTTAACCAATGGCACTAGATGACTGCCACACGTCCTGGAAATGAACGGCTCAGATATCGTCAGGAAATCGCAGATCGCGATTTCCTGTTGCTCACTTTCTTTACCCTCGAAAACTGCGATATCCCGATTCCCGGGTTGGCTGACAGCTGGCCTCCACTTCGCCTCTGTCCTCCTCCTCTGCTGTGATGATAGCTGGCCCCCACTCATTGGGGTTTTGCGGATCGCAAATTCAAAGTGCTTGAGCATCATGTTCCCGGGATTCCCGATTCTCCGATGAACAAAACTCCGATGGCGCCCGATCCTTTGCCACCTATCCTTGCAGATGGACGGACCGGATTTACTCTCGGGGTTTCGGGACTTATGATGTCCTAAAATCCTTGTCCTCAGGAACTTCGATTTCCCGATCTACGACTTTTGTCCGATCCCTGACACCTGTCCCATGTGAACGGACGACTCAGATCTTGTCGGGGTTTTCACTTGGATTTTCCCCGATCACTTGTCCACGGAAATGCCGATTTCCCGATGGCTAATACTCCGACCCACTCTGGATCTCCGACAGCTGTCCCTCAAATGGACGATTCAGATTGTATCAAAAAATTGCGTATCGCGATTCCTTTGTGCACAAGTTGCACGACTCCGGAAATCCCGATACCCCGAACTCCGACTCTCCGGGATCCGCCGCCACATGTCCCTGTTGTTGGATGGCTCATATCCTATCGGGAAATCGCGGATCGCGATTCCGGATGGCAAGAGTTCTATGTATTCGAAAACCCCGATATGCCGAACTCCGATTCTCTGGGATCCTCTGCCACGTGTCCCTGCTATTGGATGGCTCAGATCCTATCGGGAAATCGCATGTCGCGATTTCATTATGTATGAGTCTTTTGTTTCCGGAAACCCCGATTTCCCGATCCCCGACTTTAAGGGATCTCCTGACACGCGTCCTGCACAGTGGATGGTCCAGATCTGATCGGGAAATCGCGTATCGCGATT
>SNQJ01S0007922.1:127398-145307 GCA_010110895.2 Picea sitchensis | reverse complement strand
GGCCCAGATGACTTTTGGCGCTTCATCTCCTAGGGTTAGGTTTTTGGATGTATAGGGTTTTGGAATTCATGTTTATTATAAAAATAATTTCAGAGCCTCATTGTACTCATATTCTTGCGAATGAGCACAACCATCACATCTCTTCTCAGAGATAAGTCGCTACCATTCTAGAAAACTTGTTTTTAGTCTGCATTTTACAGTTTCAACATATTTCTTTATTGAATAGAAGCCAATTTTGTTGTATCTCTATTATTTTTCATTGTGTCTCTGTGTTAATAATAATAAGAATCTACATTCATTTCATTCTTCTCATAAAATACAGATCATTAATGGTGCTAGGGTTTGGAGGATTTATGGGGTAGTGATGGTGGTTGGCATGATTTTGAGTGGGGAGAGACATCACTTTGCCCCATTCCACTCTCTCTTTATGTCATGTGGCCTTTAGAGGCCCCCTCCTTGCCTAAGGATTCCTCACATCTCACAAGTGTGGGCTATTTTGATGTATTTTACACATTTTGCAACTTGTAAAGGTTAAATGAGGGGCCGTCACCACTTGGATTAATTGTTTTTTTTTATGTTATGTAGACAAATGAGGAGAATTAGACTCATATAATAAGGATAACACTACCTCTTTTCAGTTCATCATGATTTCCTCACCATTGTGAGGATTACTTCTAAAATTTTCATCATTTTTGGGGGTTACTAGTATTCCTCTCTCATGCACTATGCTTGGAAAATATCTCTTGTGGATGTTTGGCTGATTTTGGATGGATATTTATGCAATTAGGGTTACATGCTCTTTATTTCTTGGATTAAATAAGTTAATTTCTACAATTATTGTTTATGCTATTGATGTTTATGGTTAAATTTATATTTTGTTGCAAGACATCTTGTTTATTGAAACCCTAAAGAGGAACATAAGTGCTTCTTCCTCTCACAAGGTCTTATAAGTCTAAAATCAATTGATTTTCCTTGCTAGGGTTAGAACCCTAAATCCATAAAGTGATATCACTTTAATATTTTATCCCTAGAAAACTGATCTTTGACCTAGTTGAAGCTACAATAAGGGATAAACTATTTCTAGGGACCAAATGTGCTTGCACCCTAGACGTCCTTCTCCTCAATATCTAAAGCCTATGGCCCAAATTTTCTTGCACCTTAGGGTTTAGATCATACCTCTTGGTTTCATGTAGACCAACCTTCAAGATTGGATACATTTGAGACTCAATAACCGTAGAAAGGTACTAGTCTTGAAGAAACTCTTGTGGTGAAAGTGATTGATAAAAAAACTTTCTCAAAACTCTCAAGTATCCTACTAACTCTACCAACTCTAACCCTAACAGACTTGAAATATTTCTTGCTGTTGTTATAAATTTTTTCTATAGCCATCTAAAACTACATTAATTTTTCAATACACTCATCTAAACGTGGTTTAACTCACTCAAAAATTTCCTTTGACAATTGGATAATATTTTATTGGTTGTATGATTACTTTTTATGGTCAATTGTGTTATTTCTAAGCACTAGTTATTGTTGTTGTTATAAATTACTCATTTCTGTTATAAGATTGGTTTATTGTTGCAATTAGAAACATCCATAGCAACACAGTTTGTCTAGTGTCTAAAAGAGGTCTTTATTGCATACTTTATATTGAAAGTTGTTATATATATGCTGCAAAGTTTTCTTGTTCTGGGTTGGTACAAAAACACCTTCAAGTTCTTCTCTATCCTAGACCTATACCAACAAACTGGTGATCAAGATAGGAGGCTATAGTATTGGTTACTAAACTTGATATTTCATCCCTTGAGGTCATTAGGGAAGCCTCCCTTGTGGTGGATCTCTTCCATCACTAAAACGAGGGAAGATCCTACTAAGGTGACAGTGGCAGATTCTTCCATTCTTACACGATATTTGGGGATATTGTGGTGGGATTTGCATAAGAACAAATCCTGCAATAACATTTTGGCACCGTTTCCAGGGAGGATCGAGTCATTCTCCTCAATGACAAATATTTGGTAAAATTCTCCCAAAGCCCTTATTTTACAAGTTTACCTAACAACTCCACTGAGCGTAGTTCCCTCACCTTCCTTTGATTATCCTATAAGGACCATCTAGCGACTCCACAAAGCTCAAGGAGGTACACTAACCCTCCTTATACCTACAAGAGAAGGCTTCCTCACAACTCACCTATGGTAAAATCCTTGTTTGGTGGAAACCTTCCTTTATATACAATGGCTCAAAAGAAATGGGTATCCAATATATTCAAGCCTTTAGACATGCATATTATCCCAAAGTACCCTCAATGGATGACTCATAATTTTGAAAAGTGGTTTCCCAAGTTTTCCGGTAATGGTGTGACTGCTACCGAAGAGAATTTAGATAACTTTTAGGAAAGTTTCCAACTTAATGTTGTGAGTGATGACACTGAAGATGTGGTGATGAAAATATTCTCATCCACTTTCACTGATGATGTGAGGATATGGTACAATAGTCTCCCTAGCAAAAGTATCAAGACCTGGGACTAATTTAAAGAGATCTTTTTGAAAATATGGGTTGCTAAGGAAGACCCTAACTTTTTTGTTGTTGCGACATACTGAAATAAAAAATATAGAGAATGAAATTGTCAAAGAGTTTGATGTCAAGTTTGAAAATTTTATCCAACAAATACCTAACAACCTTCACCCCGGTAAAGACCATATGATTTTCCTCTACATTAAGGCCTTCCCAAGACATTTTGGATTCATGCTTAGGGACAAGACCCCAAAACAAATTGAAGAGGCCCAAGAAGTGGCTGGAAAAATAAAGGATTATCTTTAAACATGTCAGGTAGAACCTTTCTATGCCCCAAGAGATAAGGTTGACACCAAACCAATAACATTACAGAATGTCAATATCACTCAAGATATTAATGCTCCATGGGAACAAAGGATTGAAGAAGCAATAAATGACCTCGCAAAAAATCAAACTGTAATGATGAACAAAATCACTAATTTGGGCAGGGCACATCAACAAGCCACTAAAACTCCATTTTAAGTTCCAACTTCCCTTGACTAAGGCCTCCTCCACCATATACAAACAATGTTCCTACTAGTTCCACTATTCCAAATACTATTGACATATAATTGAGCATTGACATAAATGGTGTCTTGGAAAAGATAAATGTGCGTGTACCTCTAATAGAGATCATTACTATTCCTTCAATGAGAAGCAAAGTTGAGAAGTTCTTTAGGGTACACGGTGAACCTGCAGACCCTTCTATAATGTTGCAAGCTAACCATTCCAGACCACACTATAATGAGCACCCACCTTTCTACATTTCCTTGCAAATGAACAATAAACTCTTGAACAACTATATGCTTGACTTAGGGGCAGGTGTAAATGTCATGGCCTTGAAAGTAATCATAAAATTCAATTTGGAAGTCACAAGACCTTACATAAATGTCTGTGAAATTTAATCTAGGGATATTCCCACAAATGGTGTGATAGAAAAATTGTAGGTATTCCTTGATGGATATCTCAAGATAGTTTTTTGATGGACATTATGGTCATATATGTCCCAGATGTTTTTGGAATTCTCACCTACCCAACATACTAATGGAAATGGATCAGGTTAAAGTGATTGACATTGAACCTAAAATTGAGGATCCCTTAGAGGAGTTCCTGGAGAAGTTCAAGGAATCTTCTCTAGAATTTTTCCTAGATGACCTTCCTTTCACCCAAGAAGATGATTTTGATGATATAGTGTGGCCTAAAAGGGAATATTACCAGCAACAACTAGACAGGTACAAAGGCAAAGAAGTTGGCTCCATCACAATATTGAAGAAGGGTGACAACGAGTTATTGATTACATCGAGCCAAGATGATGTTCTTACAACATAATCCCACCCCCTCCCTCGAAGAAATATATCAGGGTTGTTGAATGGTTTTGTCATTGATGTCAAAGTTAGTCATTGATCATCATGAATAATCCTATGGAGTCTCCAAAGTGGTGCCCTTATGGCATAACTTTAAGTATGGCCCTCATGTAAAGATGGTTTGAAGAAACCCAAAAGAAGACCTGCAGTTGTTTGAAGAAAACAATATGAAGGACATTGGAAATGCATACATAGCCTGCATGTATTGATATTCCTCATCAATCCATTTCCAATGGTTGGTGGCACCAAACGTGGTTCCTCATGGTTTAGGAGATATGCCCTTTTTAAAGATGATCATGTCAATTTNCAATATGAAGGACATTGGAAATGCATACATAGCCTGCATGTATTGATATTCCTCATCAATCCATTTCCAATGGTTGGTGGCACCAAACGTGGTTCCTCATGGTTTAGGAGATATGCCCTTTTTAAAGATGATCATGTCAATTTTCCCCTAATAGAATTGCAAACAAGAAGTTATAGGTTGGCCCTAAAGTCAAGTAAAGGAGGAATTTTCAATTGTATACATACACATTAAGAACCTCTCATTTTCATCATGGAAACTTGTGATCTCTTAGTGCAAGTGTGGTAGCAGAGTCGTACAAAGGAGGGAGTGCTCAGAGCTGGACATGCGTGAAGCCTTTCCGAGAAACCCTATATGAGCTGACCTCTGTGGGTCAAGTGTAGGGTGTCTTGAAAGGCCCCCGTAAGTCAAGTGTAAGGTGTCTCATGAGCATCCCCGCAGGTTTTCCAAGACTCGTCACGTGAGGCCCTCTCACATTGCCCAGTCTAGTCTCACGAAGTTGAGGAAGGGTTTAAAGATGGTGTTCTTCTTTTGATGCAGAATTTGAGAAAGGTTTGATGATCTAAGATATCATGCATTAAAGGTATTTATTTTATATAATTAAAGGTATGATTAAAGGTATTTATTTTATATAATTAAAGGTATGATTAAAGGTATATCTTTTATATGTTTTGAGGCTCACATCTTGGATATTTTGGCACATGATTTGAGGCATATCTTGGATATTTTGGCACATGATTTGAGGCATATATTGGAGATTTTGGCACATGATTTAATGCATATTCTTGGAAATATTGGCACAATATTTATGTGGTTATTGGGGTGAAACTATTTTCGATGATGATGATGTATCAATATTAGTGATAATAACAATGACATGTTGATTATCTTATATATTTAAGGGTGGAAGGAAGGGGCAAGGAAAGGGGGTTGGAGCCTCCTTCCAGTTGGAGNGTGGTTATTGGGGTGAAACTATTTTCGATGATGATGATGTATCAATATTAGTGATAATAACAATGACATGTTGATTATCTTATATATTTAAGGGTGGAAGGAAGGGGCAAGGAAAGGGGGTTGGAGCCTCCTTCCAGTTGGAGTTGGAGAATTTAGAGAGTTGTAGGTCCCTTCAGGTTGGATCTTGTAAACCAAGGGGTTGTTTCCTCCTTACGGTTGGTGTTGGAGAATATTGGAAGTCGTATCTTCCTTTGAATGTAAACTTGTTTGTATATAAGAAAAAAATTCTCTGGATTTCCCTGTAAATTTGTTGTGCACTATGAATTTCCTCTTTTGATCTTTATTACATATTGGGATGCATTTATTTGATTGAAAAGTTAAAGTTTAAAAAGTGCTAAATTATACTTGATATTGATTCACCCCCTCCCTCCCCCCCTCTTAGTATAAACAAGGGTAAAAATCGATCTCAAAGGAGGAGATTACAAACAAGGAGAATTGGTCTTGGAGCGGGATACAAGGAAAGGCCAAGCTGATACATGAAAGGAGTTTGGAAAGTTTTTGCTAGGACCCTATAGAATTGAATAGATTTATGTCAATGATTCCTACTACTTATCCATGTTGCAGGGAAGGAGACTCCCGCTACCCATTAGTGGATCCCTTCTCAAGACACATCATGGGGAAGATACTTGACTTCTTAAAACTAACATAGATTAGTCTAGTGATCCTGGAGGATCTTCATATGGATAATTCATACTTTGCACACCATGGGATAAATCATTAAAAAGTTTGATAATAGGTGGTAAATAATAGTTAATGCTCATGAATGAATTAATTAAATTTAAAAAATTATTAATACTTAAAATGAGTATGAGAAACTCATGTATTAGTCATGCACATTGGAAAAATGATTAATGCTTGAAGTGAGTTTGAAAATTTCATGTATTATTCATTTAATTATAAAAAGGGAAATTAGTTTTGAGAATCCAACTTACAAATTAGTTTCCTAATTTTAAGGGGAAATCAGTTTCCTAGTCTTATGGAGCAAGTTAAGGGTCTCATGAGTTGGTTTGGACTCTTCCTCACTTTATTACAAGTGGTTTCCTAGTCTCAAGGAGGAAGTTAAGGGTATCATGAGTTGGTTGATATTCTTTCTCATTTTTGTCCTTGATTGGTTATGAGATCCTAAATTTGTGGATCTTGTCTCATTGGATTATGGAGACTAATGAAACTATTTAAACCCCTTTATTGGGAGAGATTTTGGAAGGCCATATGTGGAGGCTCTTGGAGGAGAGAATCAAGCAATCATTCTTGTAGTTTGTAAGCCCCTTCATTGGGAGAGTTGAGCTCCCTCCATTGGGGAGAATGTAGTCCTTTTGGTGTCTGAAGAAATGTCACTTATGTGAGAGCCTTGGAGCATGTGCCACATTTTGTGAGAAGATTTGAGCACTTTCAAATGAAGGATAATCAAGCAATTCATTTTCCAAGTAGATCTAGAGACGTAGCCAGAAGGTTTTGGTGAACTCCATTAACAAGTCGGTGATCTCTTCCCTCATGTGTGAATTTCTTGTCTCATTTTTTCTTATGCATGTTTTATTTCCGCAATTACGATATTAAATGCATTAAGTAATGGATTATGAGACTAACAACACATTCACCAAGTTAATATTCAATTCGTATTCAAGCCTTCATAAATACATCTTTTCACCTTTGATGCAATCAAGTTCAATATATCCGCAATTGTAAATATGACCTTTGTTAAGTGGCCTAGAACCAAATCAAGTTTGGTATCAGTGTCACCCTGGTTTCAGAGCAAGTGGTATCAGGGAAAAACATAAAAAATCCTGAAGAAATCAATCAATGAATCCAATAAGAGAATGTAGAGCTAAGAAGGCCTATTGAATAGGAAATGGGTTGCCTATTTGAGTAACTGAGCCATGGGGCTCCAAAATAGCTCAAAAATAAAAGTTCATAGAATTCGACGAAACTAGCACCAAGTTGAAGAGGTCGCCACAAGATTTCCATAGACCCAAACGAATCTTCAAATGGATTTCCAATGCAAAAGATATGTCCATCTGAAGGTTTTGGAAAATGGGTGAATCTGGTGAAGTTCGTACAATGTCGACATTAACATGTTGTTGTGGCAGCACGAGAGGATTCCATGTGCAATCCATATGGATGATGTGGCAGTTCGTACAATGACGCAACAATTGACATGGCAGGTGCAGTCGATAATATGATTGTTGATGTCAACAGGACATGTGGCAATCCCACAGTGTGACATATGTCACTCATTTTTGACATTTTTGGGGTACAGTTAGACGAATAGAAAAGTGCCACGTGGCACCGTATCGACACCATGTGGAAGTACAGTCGTGATGTAGGTAGATGATGTGTGGCATGTTGACTAGGTGCTGACGTGGTAGTACAAATGACAACGTCAAAATGATGTGGCATGTTGACTGGGTGTTGATGGGGTAGTATTGATGATGACATCATCATGGCATGACATGCTAATTGGGCGCTGATGTGACAATACAGATGATGGAGACAACATGACGTGGTAGATGATTGGGTAGTACAACAGATGAGGTCAACATGACATGGCAGGTTGTACAATGATGTGGCGTTGATGAGATGGTAAGCCATACAATGTCATAGGATGATGATGTGGCAGGTCGTACGATGATGTGGCACTAACTGTATGTCGATTGGGGATTGAGTATACAATTGAATGGACGCCACATGGGCCAATCACAGGATTCCATGTCGCATCCTGAATTTTTCCAAGTATGGGCACACAGTTCAAGGCACAAGAGTATTTATTGTTTCAATTAATGATTTTGTGGTACGCAAATCAAGGCAGAGAGCCTAAGAGGGTCCATAAGTCACAGTGACAGAATTGGAAGAAAGTACAGTCATTTTTTCATGATATTTCTCCACGAACCCACTAATGCAGTCCATTTTATGACATGAGTAATAGATCGGAGGGGTCATGACAGAAGCCCAAGTTTTCCATTAATGCTTTGGCATGCATTTCGAGGCAGGGATTCCAGAAGTGATAGTGGAAAAATTGTATGAAAGTATAATCATTTTTGCATGATGTTTTTCCATGAATTCACTGGTGCAGTCATAATTTGGATTTGAGCAACAAATTTTTGGGCTCATGGCAGAATCCCACTTTTGTCATTAATGCATGGCATGAACTTCGAGGCAGAGTTGCACCTTTCAGAACAGGTCGTGTTTACAATCAAAAGTTCCAGAATGACGAGATGAACCTGTTGGTGTTGTGTATGCCAAGATTTGAGCATCTTCTTAAGTACCTTGGCATGAAAACCAATGTATGTTTTATGCATTTATGGTTTTTGCCTCTTTTTGAAAATTGCAAGAGGATGAGTGTATGTTGTAGATTATGGTGATCTTTGAGTGCTGCGGTAGGGAAACACAATCTAAATTATTGCAGGGAATTCATTGTTTAAACCTTCACACGCAAATCGAGGTGTGGTGGTGATGATACGACCATTTTGACACTTCATCAGAATATAGTCATGTTTGTAGTCATTAGTCTCACAATTGAGAGATGAGTGTGATGATGATGGAATTTTCCTTATAAATTATGTTGCACGTGTTTGTAATGGGGGGTTTAAAATCCATAGAGTTTCCCACTAGTGCACTTTTGGGGGTATTTTCCTTAATGTTAGTGATGTAAAAGGTTGTAATTAGGCACTCTTGAAAGTGATGATGAGAGTGAGGGACCTTTTTTCCTATGCCTAAGCCTTGTAGGCCTGTTTTGGCAACTTTTGTAATGGTTCTTGTAGCCACTACTGAGTAAGAGACATTGTTTTTCTTAGTCCTGTTTTGGAAACATTGTAATATGTCTTGTAGCCACTGTTGAGTGAGAGGCACTATTTTTCCTAAGGCATGTCTTGACAATCTTTGTAAACTTGTCCATGAGTGTTTTATAAACTCCTGACAAGTATGGTATTGCGTTGAAAAGTTGTAATCCATGTATTGTGAGCTACAAATTTGCATTGGTACAAGTGTTGGCATTGACATACTCATTTAAAAGTACAAAGGTGAAGGGGAAGAAGGTTGTGGCCTTTTAGATACATTTGTATGCAGATCAGGTAATCAACTGCATATTTGCATTGGTGTAAGTGTTGGCATCGACATACTCATTCCTAAGTACAAAGGTGAAGGAGAAGAAGGGTGTGGCCTTTCAGAAACAGTTTTTATGTGGATCAAGGAGTGGGGAAGTTCATCGTGGAGTGTAAGACTCTTCCTAGAAGCTGATTGCGGAGATTCAAGTTACAATTTCTCTCTATATTGTTGGAGGTCCAAAAGTGATTTTTGTGGGGAGGTTTGATATAGGAGGATCTCCACATGGAAAATTCCTACTTTTCACACCAAGGGATAAATCATTAAAAAGTTTGATAATAGGTGGAAAAGAATAATTAATGCTCATGAATGAATTAATTAAATTGTAAAAAAGATTAATACTTAAAATTAGTACGAGAAACTCATGTATTAGTCATGTACATTAGAAAAATGATGAATGATTGAAGTGAGTTTGAGAATCTCACATATTATTCATTTAATTATAAAAAGGGAAATTAGTTTTGAGAATCCAACTCACAAATTAGTTTCCTAATTTTAAGGGGAAATTAGTTTCCTAGTCTTAAGGAGGAAGTTGAGGGTCTCATGAGTTGGTTGGGACTCTTCCTCACTTTATTACAAGTGGTTTCCTAGTCTCAAGGAGGAAGTTAAGGGTCTCGTGAGTTGGTTGAGATGTTTTTTCATTTTTTTCCTTGAGTGATTATGAGATCCTAAATTTGTGGATCTTGTCTCCTTGGATTATGGAAACTAATGAAACTATTTAAACCCATTTATTGGGAGAGATTTTGGAAGGCCATATGTGGAGGATATTTTGGAGAGATCTTGGAAGAGAGAATCAATAAATCATGCTTATATTTTGAAAGCCCCTTCATTGGGAGAGTTGAGCCCCCTCAATCGAGGAGAATGTAGTCCTTTTGGTGTCTGAAGAAATGTCACTTATGTGAGAGCCTTGGATCACGTGCCACATTCGAATATCTAAGCCCTTTCAAATAAAGGATAATAAAGTAATTCATTTTCCAAGCAGATCCAAAGATGTAGCCATAAGGTTCTTGTGAACTCCATTAACAACTCAACGATCTCTTGCCTCATGTGTGATTTTCTTGTCTCATGTTTTCTTATGCATGTTTTATTTCCACAAATATGATTATTAAATGAATTAAGTAATGGATTATGAGACTAACGACACATTCACCAAGTTAATATTCAATTCAGATTCAAGCCTTCATAAATACATATTTTCACCTTTGATGCAATCAAGTTCAATAGATCCACAATTGTAAATCTGACCTTTGTTAAGTGCCCTAGAACCAAATCAAGTTTGGTATCAGTGTCACCTCGGTTTCAGATCATGTAGGTAGGGAATTTGCATCTTGTATTGCATTTGTATATACCTTGCATCATACATTCATTATATTATAGTCTTGCATATTGTTGTATATATTGCATTCTCATTTGTATATAATTAATACATGTTAGGAAATTGCATTTAATCATTGTATATTAGTGCTATACCATTCTATAGCTTAGTGAATTTTTTTTTCAACATTGTTTTGGATTTATCACTAATGTCGGTCTTGGACAACCAGAGATGTTGAGGTTCTCATGTGCTCTACGATGAGCACATGTCCCCATGTTGGAGCCAAATTTTACCCACCCATGCCTAGGGGTAACTAGATGATATCATGTCTCATGGACATCAATGGAGAACATGATCCCAACTATGATGATGATCAACATGTCCATAGATGGCATCCCAACAACCCCCCTCATTCACCTATACATATATAGGTAAATCGAGGCTCATCACATTCAAACAACTTATAATATGGGAGATGGTAAGCCATTTTCACCATGAGGTAGGTTATTCCTTCTTTCATGCAAAGTGTCGTGCTTAATTCGTTGGGCATGTGGATGAGGATATTTGGTTAAAGATGGATAATGGATCACTGGCTTGGGAAACTGTGTTAGTTTCCTTGTTTAACCTTGGTGGTTATATTTTATGCCCTAGTCCTGTGTATTCACTGCCCATGGAAAAAGGGGTACTACTGGGGGGTCTCTCAGTAGGGTAACATTTCATTTCTTACCATACTTAACAATTTCCATACTGGATCCTCTCATAGTGTACTGAACTTTTATAATGGGTCATGGTTTATTCTCTCATGATAAGAGGGGATGAAGGCCTAGAGGTTGTTTCAAAGCTACTAACAAAAGAATAAGAAAATTATGCTGAAGAAACAAAGGAATGATACCAAAGGACTAACAAAATCCATTCCAAACTTAAGATATACGCTTTCAATGCTCACCCGGGGCCCAAATAGCAATGCTATAGCTTGAAAGCTTATAAAGGGGACTTGAAAATATGAATAAAGCGGACTAGTAAGATGGCTGATAAAGGGGTTTGTAAAAAATAACACCTAAGAATGAGGTGACTCAAGATCAAGTGAACCCTCCACAAAGGTGCTCACAGAGATGGATTAAATGACACCATAATACATGAAGTAATACCTAAAACCATATCACCTTCACACTTACTATTGAAGGGTTTATTTATTTCCTGCTTCCCTTAGGACCTATCCCTCTACCTGTGTTATTTTATTCCCTATCTAGGTGGCACACCTAATAAGGTTGGATGAAGGCCCTCACATAATTAAACTTGTCAACTCACATGGGTTCCCGGGCTGGTGTGATGCTTGAAGGGGATGTTGAGGTGAATTATATTACAAGTCTTATATATTAATTTAGAACTTACTTTTGCATGCTTTAAGGACTAAAGTTTCTTATGAACCTTGGCTAACCATGTTTTATACTTTGACTTGTCTTGGATGGCCCTGACATGGTTCTTTGAGGGACGTTTTGGGCTTGTACCCATAACGTTGAGCCTTTATTGTAGGAACTTGGCATGTGTGATTGAGAGCAATGTCTCATCCAATGACTCACCACCCCCAGACATAAACTTTCATATCCTCATAACCTTGAACGATGAACAAATGGGCTTGGTTTGAGAATATCAAGTCATGATGGCAAAAAGATGGGATGGAATCCCATAGGTTGGGAAGAGTAACCCAGAGCTTATTCCTCACGAGTATTAGGGACGTTGCAATAACATAAAGTCATATACATGGAAAACATGAGATTCATCTCCTTATGGCCTGGACGCAATAGTCAGATCCTGGATGTTGGGCCTAGTTTGATGATGATGTCATCTTCTAAGATTTGATGGAGATAGTGTTTGGAGGATTCCTAGGGTATTGAAGGTGGTTGGCATGATTTTTAGTGGGGAGAGACATCGCTTTCCCCCACTCCACTCTGAATTAATGCCATGTGGCCTTTGCATCCCCCCTTTCCTAAGGAGGCTTGACGTCTCACACATGTGGGCTATTTTGATGTATTTTGCACATTTTGCATCTTGTAAAGGTTAAATGAAGGGTTGGCCCCACTTGGATAAAATATTTTTTATGTTATGTGGAAAAATGAGGAGCGCTTACCTCAAATAAGAAGGCTAGCTTTGCCTCTTTTCATTTCATCATCATTCCCTCACCATTGTAAGGAGTACTTCTGAAATTTTTGTTCTTTTGGGGTTACTAGTCTTTCTCTTTCGTGTGCTATGCTTAGAAAATATTTCATGTGGATGGTTGGATGATTTTGGATGGATATTTATGAAATTAGGGTTAAATGATCTTGATTTCTTGGATGAAGTAAATAAATTTCTGAAATTATTGTTTATGCTATTGATGTTTATGGTGGAATTGTTATTTTGTTGCCATAAGTCTTGTTTATTTAAACCCTAAGAGAGGAACATAAGTGTTTCTTCCTATCAAAATGTCTTATCTGTATAAAATCGGTTAATTTTCCTTTCTAGGGTTAGAACCCTAAATCCATAAAGTTCCATCACTTTAGGATTTTATCCCTGGAAAACTGATCTTTGACCTAGTTGAAGCTACAAGAAGGGAGAAACAATTTCTAGGGCCCAAATGTGATTGCACTCTAGACATCCTTCTCCTCAAGATCTAAATCCTAAGGCCCAAATGTGATTGCACTCTAGACATCCTTCTCCTCAAGATCTAAATCCTAAGGCCCAAATGTTCTTGCACCTTAGGGTTTAGATCCTACCTCTTGGTTTCAAGTAGATCAACCTTTAAGATTGGATGCATTTGAGACTCCATAACCCTAGAAAGGCACTAGTCTTGATGCAACTCTTGTGGTAAAAGTGATTGATAAAAACTCTCAAGTATCCTACTAACTCTACTAAATCTAACCCTAGAAAATTTGAAATATTTATTGTTGTTGTTATAAAAGTTTGCTACAACCATCTAAAACAACATTAATTTGTTGCATACACTCATCTAAAAATGGTTTAACTCACTCAAAAATTTCATCTAACAATTGGATAATATTTTATTGGTTGTATGCTTAGTTTTTATGGTCGATTGTGGTATTTATGAGTGCTAATTATTCCTACTGTTAAAAATTACTCATTATTGTGATAATACTAGTTTTATACTTCAATTTGCAACAACCATAGATATCTAACTCTTATGGTGTCTAAAAGAGGTATTTATTACATACGTTAGCTTGGAAGTTGTTATATATATGATGCAAAGTATTCTTATTCCATGCAGGTACACAAATCACCTTCAACCTCTCCTCTCTCATAGATCTAGACCAAAAAATCGATGATCAAGGTAGGGGGTGATAGGCTTGGCTACTAAAATTTCTATTTGATCCATTGAGGTCACCAAGGAAGCCTCCCTTGTGGTGTACCTCTTCCATAAATAACATGAGGGAATATCATACTAAGGTGACAAGGTAGTTTCTTCCATTGTTATGTAATATTTGGGGATCTTGTGGTGGTATTTGCACAAGAAAAAATCCTACGATAACAATAAATATTTGGAGATCTTATCGAGCATAAGATATAGATGTTTGAACATCAAGTGAGAAAAATTATGCAATTACACCAAGGTGTCCGTTTTTTAGTAATTTTTTCATTCTATTAGAGCTTATTACCATATTGGGTTTCCCTTGGATGCCTCTAAAATCAATTTTCTTGCTATCTAAGTAAAATCTCATGAAAATATATTGAAAATTAAGGGCCATTGTTCCCAATGATTGTAACCATTGGAACCCTAATACAACATCGACGCCGCCTATTTGGATGGAATCATGGGACTATCCAAAAAATACTCCTCCATGTTGATTTAATATTATGGAACTTCCCAAAAAAATGCATGGTAACTCTATTTTCAATCATTACTTGAAACTTTGGTGTTGGATATAAAAAACAATTGATATATTTTTCTAATTTGTAATTTATGAAATTATGGGTACTACCAGACTCAATCAATATTGTTACCTTTTTATTTTTTATGTATCCTTTTATATTGAGGGTTTGTGGAGTGTTGATGTTGACCAATGCATGGCAATATATTTTTGGAGTAGTCTCTTATAGATCTATCTCTTGTGATGGTTCCAATTATTTATCTTCCTCCTCTTCAAAATCAATGTAGAATAATTTATTCTCATTGCATTTATTCCATTTACTATACTTGTTGTCACAATCAAAACATAGTCCCTTTTCTCTTATTTCATCCATTTGTTGAGGTGTCAACCTTGTTGGTTTAGGAGAGGGAACATGGTTCTCTCTATAGTTATCAATGGTCACCCTTCTAGTAGCCATATTTTTGTTTTCCAGTTTCCTTGCCATACTGAAAGCTTTCTCTAGTGATTTAGGTTTGAAGAGACACACCTCATGTTGAATGTTCTCCTTTAAAGTTCCCATAAAGAGATCTAACAAATTATCCTCAAGAATGTTCTTTAACCCGAGACTGAGCTTTTGGAATTGTTAAATGTGATCTGTAATTGGAGATTTTTTCCAAAGATTTATCAGTTGGCTAAACAATGTATTTCTATTAATATCCTCATAATGTGATACCAATTCATATGTAAAAATGGACAAAGAGATAATATAATTCTTTTTTATTTCACAAATCCATTGATACCACACAAATTGAAACACAAGGATGCAATAGGTAACTTTTGTAGTGTAAATCAAAGAATTTCTCCATTTGGAATATCCATGTCATAAGATCTTTACCATCAAATTTCCTCATATCAATATTCAGAATGAAGTAGTTCCTTGATGACGCATTGAATCCTTGATGATGTCGATCTCAAAGTAATGAATGATTCTGAAATTCAGTATTTGTGCTCCCGAATTGTGATAAAATACTCTCCATATGTGATTGAGTCTCAACACCATTGTTCTCCTTATTTTCATGATTTCCTTGGATCTCCATATCTCCTCTAGGGAGTCTTTCATCTAGAGAATACAAGATCATGGAAGACATGGAATTTTGCAATTATAACATCTTATTTTCCATATGATTTTCCATCTCTTTCCTATTTTAATCCATCTTCTTTTCCATCTCTTTCCTATTTTCATCTATCTTATTTTTCACCTCATCCATCTTCTTTTCCATATTTCCAATTTGGTAAAAAAAATCATCTTTTTCTTCTCCAGTCATGGTTGAGCTCTCTCGGGGTTTAGTTGGTGAAATAAATTTTAGAGTAACTTTTGGATCCATGTGAGAAAAAAATAGTTCTCTTCTTTTTCCTCTTTATCTAAAATTTTGAATCATAAAAAATAGAACTTCCAATCAAAATCTATGCCAATTATAAGTTACGCACCTTTCAACCCTTAATTTGGAGTATGTCTGGACGACTGATCTTTATCTTGATATATCTATGAGATTTGAATCCTTTTGAGTATGAAATTTTGACTTGCAGTACTATGATATGACCTCTTAAACTCTTGAAAATTTCACAGTCCGAACCTTCATTGATAAACAATTATAACAAAATACCAAAATGTATTGTTTAAGAATAATTTCAGGATTAGTAAACAATCCCAAATTCCACGAGATATATCCCACAAATTATAATGATTCATAATCTTAAAAAAAATTCACATGTGATTCACTATGTATTCTTAGGATTATGAAGATTTTAGATTTAGAAACTTCACCAAAAAAAAATTTACAGAGAAAATTCCAAGCTGACCCTTTTAAAACTGATTTCAGGATTAGTCACAAGCCATGTCTTCCATGGACTATATATCCAAAATTGTAGATAACCATAATATGAAATTTGGACCACCCGTACTAGAAGATGTCTCCTCAGGCTTCACGAATTTCATTGTCTGAAACCTCCCAAAAAAATGTTATAGCAAAAATCCCAAGATGACTCGTTTAAAACTGCATTCAATATGAGTCAAAAACCCTATCTTTCGTAGGATATTTATCAAAAATTATGATGACCCAAAACCTGGAATTTGTAAGATTGGTACCTTAATATGTCTTCTAAGTAACCTCAAAGTTTCGTTGTTTGAATCGGCACAAAAAATAATTTGTAGTGAAAATTCTAATATGAATTGCTTGAAGAAGCAAAATCCTAGGATCGTTGCTATGATACCAAATGTTATGATCCAACACCTTAAAAAATGATAAACAATCAATGAATATAGTCCACTTTGAGGGGGAAACTGTTGGTAAATATGTAACAAACAACGAACAGGCAGTGTATACTTGTCATTGATGGCGAGTACATTTGTGGTTGTGGAGAAGAGTCAGTGACCGTTTGATCCCATTCAAATTTCCCGAAAGAACGAAGGCCGTCAGATCTGAATGAAGACAATGAAGAGGAGGAAAGAGCTTAGTCGTTAGATCCAAGCGCAAGACCCGACCATCGTCAGATCAAGGATAATCTGTACGCACTTTAAAGTACAAGGAGAAGTGGGAGTAACTGTGATGTGCAAAATCGCAATCTAATCTAAGCCGTCGAGATCTAGGTTGATCTGGACCGTTGATTCTCTGCATGGAGTATCGGGGATCGGGGATCAGGACTTTGAAATGTTAAAATCTCTTGACAACGAGAACCCCGAAATCGCGATATGCGATTTCGCGATTTAATCGCAGCCATTGACTCGAGAATGAGATCTGGACTGTTGATCATAGCCTGTGTCGGAGTTTCGCGGATCGCGAATTCAAAAGGCAAAGAACACAAGGCAACGGGAATTTCGATTTCGCGATGAGTGAATTCCTGACTTAATATGAACCGTCAGATCTAGAAATAATCTGGATCGTTGATTTGGTTCCATTACAGAATGTCGGAGGATCGAGAATTTCGTAGGCATGTGCATGGTGACATCGAAAATGCCGAAACACCGATGAGAGGTTTGACCGAGGTCATGTGTTGACGGTCATATGGGCCAAGGCCTATAGCCAGCAGGGCTAGAGCGTGGAAAGGGGCGCATCGACATCGGGGATCGGGACTTTGAAATGAAAAAATCACTTGACATCAAAAACCCCGATTTCACGAAATGCAAAATCGCGAGTGAATTTGGACCATCAGATCTAGAAATGATTAGGACCGTTGATTTTCTCCATATCGAAATTTTGGGGATCGCGATTTGGAAGTGACAAGAACTTTGAACATTAGAAATGTCGAAATCGCGATATGCGATATGGCGATTTAATCACAGCCGTTGAATAAAGAAGTGATCTGGACCGTTGATTTGACTTCTTCATGGAGTTTCGTGAATCGGGACTTTGAAAGGCAAAGAACAT
>SNQJ01S0007922.1:108854-125435 GCA_010110895.2 Picea sitchensis | reverse complement strand
ATTGTAAATGATGTACAGAACTGAAAAAGACTGCCTATCATTTCGAAGAAGAAGAGGTTTTCTCCCTTTATGGGTTTCCTCGTGAAAATCTGTCTCTGTGTGCATTTTATGTGTGACTGATGGTCTTTACTTTCACTGTCCATATGTTGTATATTGTTGATGACCACATGAAGAAAGATTAATAATATTTTAACAAACTTAAAATTGTTTAATCTCACATACAACTGATTCACCCCCCCCCCTCTTAGTTGTTTTAATACTTCCAACATAAACCTCCTTTTACAATATATCCAATTCATAATACAATATGAGATGAGATAACATGATCCTAAGGCTAGGTTTCCTCTTTATATATATATATATATATATAAGGGGTTATGTATAAAAACCCCTTATTAAGCCCTATATATTGAATTATTACATTTCTAGTGTTATATGTTTAGGTTGGATAGAACCCTTATATATATATATATATAACAAAGGGTACAATTATGACGAAAGGGTGCAATGAAGGGTTCTATCCAACCTACACATATAACACTAGAAATGTAATAATTCAATAATTCAATATTTAGGGCTTAATAAGGGGTTTTATACATAACATGGGGCTTTGTTGAGGGCTTAAAAGTTTTTCTTTTGCATTGATATATTGCTTCAAGTGGTTGCGGTTGATGGGATTGTGGACTATTTATGTCTTTGAGAGTTTGATTATGTAATAAATTGGTGTACTAATCTTTGATCTATTTGCGTGAGCGATTGCCTTAAGTCATTTAACCTATGTAGATATATCGTATTTATCAAACATTCTATCAGATCCTCCTAATGAAGACCCACTCCCATTGTTGATCGAGATCTCGAACCTATGTCATTGCATGCATTGAAGGACTTTTGGATTATTCTATTTTTATATTTTTGGTTGAGAGAACCTTTGTAGTGTGTCTGGAGAACATTCTTTTTGTTGGAAAACCTTTTTATTTACCCGAAAAGGTTTATGTTTACCCAAGATATGACCATTTATATTAGATCTGAAGGTATATGATTTTTGTTTTTTACATCTCTTTCATACTATTTTAAAATTTCATTTTGGTTTTTCTATTTATATTTTCCATTTCCCCCCTTTATGATCTACACATGATATTTACCTTATTCTTTT
Organism: Picea sitchensis; assembly: GCA_010110895.2. NCBI lineage: Eukaryota > Viridiplantae > Streptophyta > Pinopsida > Pinales > Pinaceae > Picea > Picea sitchensis. The sequence goes on along the minus strand of SNQJ01S0007922.1, from coordinate 124,282 downwards.
TGTGATATTGGCAAATTAGAAACATAGAGGAAATTATTTTGGCCTACGTATGTTATTTTCCTCATGCCTTTTGTGATCTTGGCTAATTGGAAACATGGAGGAAATGTTTCATTTTATGGATACACTAACCAAGATCTATCCCTAAGTTTATAAAGTTTTGATTTTCTTTTGGAATTTTTCCTTATTTTTTATGTGGTTATGTTGAAGATTTTTGCAAGAAAAAAAATGTTGTCAGCATAAGCACTCAGTTCGAGGTAGAGATTTGATAAAAAAAAAAAAAAAAGGAAAAAATGAAAAGAGAAGAAGAAAAACATCATCCTTCTGTTTTTTAACATTTGATACATCTTTTGTTATAGCTCACTTGGTTGAAAGTCACTTTATTAAAATAGAGGTCTTTAGTTCAAGTGTTTCTTTTTGTAAGTTACATTTTGAAAAAGTGCATGCGACTTTTGTTGGTTAGTTTGTATTTTGTGTCATTGATGTCAACATTATAGGGGGAGTTTGTTTGTTTGATTACATGACAATTCCATTAATAACAATTTGTTTTTGTCAGGATGACAACAATGGTATGCATCTACTGACATGGTAGTGTTATTAATTGAGGATATGTGCAAAACATCAATTCATAGATATGCAAGCATCAAGTGCCTTGAGAGAAGTGAAGGAATGCAATTTAGACCTTAAAGATGAAAGTGAATCATATCACTGAATGGAAATGGAGACAATTGACTAAATGAAGTCTATGTGTTAATCGAGAAAACAATGAACTGTGTTACTTAAAGGAGATCATGTGCAGATCCTTGTTGTGAATCTGAATCAAATCAAGACGACAAAAAGAAGAAGTAACTCATCGAAGGTTATAAGGTATTGAACATATTTTAAATGTTGAGATATGTTAGGGAGACGTAAGGGAGTCCACATAGAGATGACACATGGAGAACAAGGATCTAAATCATTTCAATAAGACCAGAGGAAGGTCAACCATTATCGATCGTTGGATCACAATCAAACTAAATCCTGATCGTAAATTCAATGGGCATTGTGGAGAAGGAAGGAATCATTTTGATTGTTTATCAACTTTAGGATCAATGATCCATATTGAATGCACATTGACAAAGTGCTCGACACATAATAATAGGTTGGACATCTGCGCGGTGGTTTGTGAAACCCACCCTTATATACGTGGACGATAGAGATTGATTATAACCATTGATCATTCAGATCAACAATCCATAATGAAAGTTGTAAAGAGAAGGATAGTAGCATGAGGCATAGATCTGACCGTTGATAGAAAGGTCAGATCAATGGTCTGTAACAAATTGTGGGTGCCTAACTAGCACAGGGTTTAATAGAAAGCCACCCCCTACAATTTCAACATATGCTCAAAAGAAAAGACATGTGTTGACGTAGTGTTTATTTCACCCTCCCCCCTGCCTTGAGATCCAAGTCAAGGGTCTATCCCCCTACAATAAATCCTGTGGTCCCACGCACTTGGTTCTATGCCCATTGGGCTAACTCAAGTAACGAAGGAAAATAATCCCCAGGAGATTACACTCTATATGAACTTTTCAATGATATTTTTGGCACTTTGGTCGGCTCAAAGGATCAATTGGGTCCGCACTCATCGTAAAATAAATCCACAACATTCAAACAAAAACATATATATGTTTAACGAAGATGAGTAAAAGATGTGTGGAGAAGAGAAGGGAGCTTTGAGATAACTTGTTTAAGTTTAGATGTGATCACAGAGGAGCGCGATTGGGAAGATGAAGTAACAAATGAGGAGCACTAATATGGTGATTACGGGCTAAGAAAAGAAAATAGAAACAAGGAATATGGAATTCTGGGCATTCTAAGGGACCGAAGACTTGTTTTTTGCATTGAATTTTCAGGGAAATGATTGAAGGGTGTGGTGACATAAACTTTATAGGATTAATTTCGATGAACATGAGCACAATTAAGGTATAAGGATTACATCAAGAATAGTTATTTTTTTTATTAAGATGATCTGGTGCAGTTATGACAGTTATGTATAGATGTAACTATGTTCTAGAAGCTTTTTAAAGACTGTTTTAGATCAAGAAGAATAGTATAAATGCAGTACACTAGTTTCTTGTGAACAAATGAAAAATTAAGGGTGGCAGGGTGGAGCAAGGAAATATTGGTGTCCTCATGCAATTGCAGGTTGGTGCATGGTTTATGAGTTGGTGCTCATAAGAGGATTGGTGTCCTCATCCATTTGCAGGTTGGTGCCTACGAAGGATTGGTGTCCTCATCCATTTGCAGGTTGGTTCCTACAGAGTATTGGTGTCCTCATTGACAATTATCCATGCATGAATTGACATTCATTTATAAATATTTTTAAGGACTTCACAATCTGGGTTTCCACCTCTATATTTGTAAATGTGTTGACAACTATCTTTGATTATGATTAGTACACTTATGGTATAACTGACTACAAGCATAAATCCTAACTATGTTATAAAATTAGATCAGAATATTCAAATTAATTAAAGTATACAATACTGATTCACACCTCCCCCCCCTCAGTACTACCAAACATTTCAGCAATTGGAATCGAAGAAGGTTCCTTCAACAACACTCTAACCACTTGAAGGCAGATCCCAACAATACACATGGATAAACATGAGAGACTATCCTTAAGAAAATATCCATAATTTGACAGAACAAATTATGCCTTTTGGAGCATGATAATGAGAGTATATTTGCAGACACTAGGATATGAAGTCCGGGAACTAGTCAAGAATAGTTATGAAACTCCAACAAATTCACTTTTTGACATGGGTGCAAAGATGCTCAGTGAAAATAACTCAAAGTCCATGAATGCAATTCTAGAAGGATTATCAAAATCATAATTCACCAAATTTATGCACTACAAATCTACAAAGGATATGTGGGATAAACTGAAGAACACTTGTGAAGGAGATAATAAAGTCAAACAAGAAAAACTACAAATTCATAGGAGTCAATTTGGAATCATGAAGATGGATGAATAAGAAAACAATGCAACATGTCTTCTTCATGTGGATGGAATTGTAAACATCATCAGAGGCTTAGGTGAGACATTTGATGAAAACTTTATTGTGCAAAAAGTATTCAGGTCACGTCCTATGAGATTCAATCTTAAGATATTAGCTTGTGAAGATAGAAAAGATTTGGAAAAATTAATAATGGATGAATTTCATTTATTTCTTACAGCCTATGATATTTGAATAGGACAAGAAGAAGTACCTAAAAAGGAAGCAACATTCAAAGCCTTAAAGAAGACTAACATAAGAAAAGAAAAATCAAGTGACAACTCAAATGATGATTCTGATACAGAAGAAACAAACTTTGTAAGAATGCTCCAAAGAGGAACTAGAAAATATAAAGGTATGCTTCCTTTCAAATGTTTTAATTGTGGTGGAGTAAGACACTTTTATACCAAAGGTCCTCATAATAAGAATGGGGATAACAAAGATCCAACCAAATTTAACCCTAATGAAAGAAGGAAATGTAACAATAAAAGGAAAAAATACTTCCACAAGCAAAAGAAGAACCTTTATTCCAAAGAGGAATACTACTAATCTTATGAAAGTGATGAAGAAGTTGAAAATGATGTCATCTTCATGGTCCAAGAAACTGAGTCCAATGAAGATGAAGAAAACAACAACATCCTAGAGATTGGAGAAAATGATGATATGGATGTTGATCTTGAAGGAGAATTACTTTGTGCCCTAGATGAAATAGAAAATCTCATAAGAAAGAATAGACAGTTGAAAGAAAAATTGTCACATAATTCTGATCCGACCTCTCAACTAGAAGAACAAAAGAAAGTTGAAGAAGATTGTGAGAAACTTTAAAAATAATGAGTCAACTACAAAACAAACAAGAAGATTGTGAGAAACTTTAAAAATAAAATGCTACCCTAATGAAGGAAATTGATGTACTTACAAATAAGCTGAACAAAATAATAATTTTGAACATATTTCCATGATGTTATACAATATGCTCAATAATCAAAGATCACCATTCGATAAAATTGTACTTGGTTACAATCCCAGCTCCACATTATAGAGAACCAAGGAAGAACCCAAGAGCTATGCTATGGCACTCAAAAAACCCATTGAAAGAAATGAGAACACCAATGAAGCAAACCCTGATCAACATAAGCCAATTGTCCTTCATAGGAAGAATGAATCCAGAAAGGTGATGACAACAAGAAGACCTACTATGAATAGGTGCAAATATCTCTTTCTTGGTAATTGTTTTTCATGCAACAATTTTGGACATAAGGCAATAGATTACATAGCATATCCAAAAAATGACCTAAGAAGAATTGGAGGCATGTACAATGATCCAAGAAATAATTATGTGAATAACAAATTCAAAAATCATATTGACAACAGAAACAAGGATTCATTTTCTCCACTGTTTAACTACGATATTGAATGTTATAAATTCCATAATTTTGGCCATAAATATAAGGATTGCAAAAGTTGGATACATTCCCCTATTGACCAACAAACTACTATCAACAATACCATCAAAGTCTGGAGGAAGAAACAAGAGAATAATTCTCATGAAGAATGTGATTTAGAAATGCATTCTTAGAACGAAAACATCTATTGGTACATAGACAATGGATACTCAAGGCATATGACTGGTGATAAAAACAAATTTCTTAAGATAAAGAGAGAGAGAAGGGAGGAATTTTTTCATTTGGATGTAATAAATTTGTCAAGATAATTGGGGAAGTTAAAGTCATCCTTGAAAGTCAGAAGGCCACAACATAAAACATTATACTAGTTTAAGATTTAAATCATGACCTTCGAAGTGTTAGCCAACTGTGTGACCAGGGACACACACTTTTGTTCAACTCTCGGGAATGTAGAATAAGAAAAGAAGACACTAGAAAATTGGTAGCAACAAAAATCAGAAACCCAAACAATGTTTATATTCTAAATAAAATTGGAAGATAAGTATGTTGTGTGGAACATACAAATGAAATATGGTTATGGAATAAAAAAATGGGAAATTTAAGCTTTGAAAACTTAGTCAAGGTCAGTACCAACCAGGCAATAAGAGGAATTCCAAAAATCATCAGACCCTCAAACCCAATTTGTAAACATTGTCAACATGGGAAACAAACAAGAGTGAGATTCAAAACCAAGGAATATTCAACATCAAGACCATTGGAACTCATCCACATTGATCTTTGTGGGCCAACCAAATAAAAAAGTATGCAATGTAACCGTTACTTCATACTGTTCATTGATGATTACAAAAGAATGACTTGGGTAACCTTTCTCAAGCATAAATCAAAATCCTTTGGGAATTTTAAAGCATTCAAAGCATTAGTTGAAAATGAAATAGACTTGAATATCAAATTCCTAAGGTCAGATAATGGAGGAGAATTCACCTCGGATGAGTTTAATGAATTCTGTGAAGATCATGGAATAAGAAGACACTTCTTAACTACAATAACTCCTCAACAAAATGAAGTGGTTGAAAGGAAAAACAAGACTGTACAAGAAATGACCAGAACTATGCTAAATCAAGCAAAACTATTAGATATATTTTGGAGGGATGTAGTCTACACAAGTGTCAACATTCTAAATAGAGCATAACTTTGGGATAGCAGTGACAAAACTCCATATGAATTGTGGAAAGGTAGGACAACAAATGTCAAACACCTTAAGGTTTTTGGAAGCAAATGCTACATAAAAAGAGATGATGACAACCTTGGAAAGTTTGACTCCAGATATGATGCATGTATTTTCCTTGGGTACCCCTCTCAAAGAAAATATTACAGATGTTTAAATCTTAGATTAGAAAAAATTGTTGAAAGTTCAAATGTAAGAGTGGATGATGAAAATCCTAGAAGGATCAAGATTCCAACAAATGACTAGCCAACAATAACAATCTATGGTGACAAAGAGAAATACAATGAGGAAGATAATGTAGAGGAAGAAGAAGATGAAGAAGAAGAGAAAGACAGTGAGGAAGATAGTGCAGAAGAAGAAGAAGAAGAGGAAGCTCTTAGACAAGACACAAAGACCCCCTCGAGATATGTTCAAAAGAACCACCATGAAGAACTAATTCTTGGAGAGAACAACAAAGGTGTCCAAACAAGAAGACAATTGATAATATCACCAAAACATGCAAATATGTCTTTGTTGTCTAAAATAAAACCAAATAACTTAGAGGAAGCTGGAAGAGATAAAAATTGGGTTAAAGCTATGAATGAAGAATTAGAGGAAATTGAGAAAAATGAAACTTGGGAGATAGTTCCTAGACAAACAAACACAAATGTAATTGGCACCAAGTGGATTTTTATGAACAAATTGAATGAGGATGGACAAGTAGGGAGAAATAAGGCAAGAATTGTATGTAAAGTATATGCTCAAGTTGAAGGGGTAGACTTTGATGAAACTTTTTCTCTAGTATCCAGACTAGGAGCCATTATAATCTTCCTAGCATTTGCAAGATTCAAGAGTATCAAAGTCTATCAAATGGATGCTAAATATGCATTTCTAAATGGAAATTTGGAATATGAAGTATTCATTGAACAACCTGAGGGATTTAAGTTGTTAGAGAATCAAGATTATGTGTGAAAACTGAAGAAATCCCTCTATGGTATGAAGCAAGCACCTAGAGCTTGGTACTCAAGGCTTGATAAGTATCTACAACATCAAGGATTCAAGAGAGGAACTGCAAAAAGCAATATTTACGTCAAAGACAAAAATGGAAATATGATTATCATTGTGGTCTATGTAGATGACATCATCTTTGGAAGCGAATCTAATGATCCGATTCAAAGGTTCTCAAAGAACATACAAAAATAATTTGAGATGTCTATGCTGGGTGAGTTTTCCTTCTTTATAGGTTTACAAATCTATCATTTAAATAAAGGTATATTCATCTCTCAGACAAAATACATAAAGGAGATATTAAAGAAGTTCAAGATGGAATATTGCAAGCCCATCAATACTCCCATGATAACGGGTTGAAAGATGAGTAAATATGATGAATCACCAAAGGCAAACCACACCATGTATAGATCAATGATTGGTAGCCTTTTATATGTAATTGCATCAAGGCCTAATGTTATGCAATATGTTGGATTGGTTGCAAGATTTAAATCTGCACCAAAAGAATCACATGTGATGGCAATCAAAAGAATTCTCAGATACTTGAAGGGCACAATGGATTTTGGACTGTGGTGTCCAAAAGGAGAGAATTTTACTCTAACAATATACACTAATGCATATTGGGAAGACAATGTTGATGACAGGAAAAACACAAGTGGCGGAGCAATCTTCTTGAGAAATTGTTTAGTATCCTCGTTAAGAAAGAAACAATCCTCAACTTCTCATCCACCAACAAAATCCATTTATTTACAACAACATCATGTTGTACACAAATCCTTTGGATGAAAGCCCACAAGACATTAAGGTGAGATACCAGCAACCACCCTACAAGACATTAAGGTAGAATACCAACAACCAATCTCTATATTATGTGACAACATCAGTGCCATAAGTATTTCCAAGAACCCAGTGATGCACTCAAAGACAAAAGATATCCCAATCAAATATCATTTTCTGAGGGAACAAGTGAATGATAAGACTGTCAAGTTGGAGTATGTTCCTACCAAGGAATAAATTGCATATATGTTTACCAAACCCCTACCTAGAGATACATTTGAGTATCTCCGACAGAAGATGAGATTCATTCCCATTTTTGTGTAAAGAGTCTAGCTGAAATTTGTTGGGATCCCAACATAACCAACAACTTAGGGGGAGAGTGCATATAATTGCATGTTGTAGAAACAAAAATATCTGAAGATCAAGACTGATAAGCACTATCCCAAAGGGAGTTAGTACAACCCAAAGAAAATTCAATCCAAATAAAGTGTATTTAACAACCTACTAAAAAGGGGCTTTAAGTAGCACCTATAGTACACCAACTACAAGTATAACAACATCTTTGATAAGGGGAGTCTGCATGGAGACATGAGAACTCTAGTTGGGCCTTGAGTGTTTGGATAAAAAATGGTAAAAGAATAAGAAGGGCCTACCTAGATCAATGGTAAATAGCTTACAAATAGTGAATGGGTACAAAGTTTTATTGGCAACAATTATGAAGCAGCCCCTTGAAAAACACAAGAGAGAATTTATAATACTCAAAGGGATAGTTATTGATAGGAGGAGTTGCAGAAAGGTAGAGAATATTAAAGCGCACCTTGACATTGTTTTCAAAGGGGGAGAGAATGCAATAAAACATCAGTCAAAAGAACTATGCAATTGAGTGACACATGGGGGGGAAAATAAAGAAAGAAAATGAACAATGACCCATGACTAAGTCACATTTCCATCATACCCATGGGGGAGTGATACCCACTGAGGGAGTAAGAGATGTTTTACTCAGTGGTTTCCATCAATGACAATGGGGATATTTTTTATTAGTTTGTGTTTGTGTCATTGATGTCAACATTGTAGGGGGAGTTTATTTGTTTGATTATGTGACAATGTCATTAATGACAAGTTATTTGTGTCAAGATGACAACAATGGTATGCATCTACTGACATGACAATGTTATTAATTGAGGATATGTGAAAAACATTAATTCATACATATGCAAGCATCAAGTGCCTGCAGAGAAGGGAAGTAATGTAGTTCAAACCTTAAATATGAAAGTGAATCATATCACTGAATGGAAATGGAGACAATTGACCAAATGAAGTCTATGTGTTAATCATGAAAACAATGAATTGTGTTACTTATAGGAGATCATGTGTAGATTCTTTCTATGAATCTGAACCAGATTGAGACGACATAAAGAAGAAGTAACTCATCAGAGGTTATAATATATTGAAGTTCTATTAAATGTCGAGATACGTTGGGGTGACGTAAGGGAGTCCACATAGATATGAAACATGGAGAACAAGGATCTATATCATGCCAATAAGATCATAGGAAGGTCGACCATTATTGACCGTTGGATCAAAATCAAACTAAATCCTGATCATAAATTGAATGAACATTGCGCAGAAGGAAGGAATCATGATGATCGTTGATCGACTTTAGGATCAACAATCCAGATTGAACGCACATCGACAAAGTGCTTGACACATAATACTAGGTTGGACATCCGTGTAGTGGTTTATGAAACCCACCCTTATACACATGGAAGGTAGAGATTGATTATAACCATTGATCATTTAGATCAACAATCCATAAATAAAGTTGTAAAGGGGAGGAGATAAGAATGAGGTGTAGATATGACCGCTAATAGAAAGGTTAGATCAACAGTCTGTAACAAATTGTGGGTGCCTAACTAGTATGAGGTTTAATAGAAAGGCACCTCCCCACAATTTCAACATACACTCAAAAGGAAAGACGCGCATCAGAGTAGTGTTTATTGTGACCTCCCCCTATGTCGATATCCAATTCAAGGGTCTATCCCCCCACAGTAAAGCCCATGGTCCCACATGCTTGGTTCTATGCCCATTGGGATAGCTCAAGAAACAAAGGAAAATAAGCCACGTGGGCTTACACTCTGTGAAAATTTTTAAATGATGTTTTTGGCACTTAGTTTGACTCGAAGGATGAATCGGGTCCGCACTCATCGTAAAATAAATCCACAACATTCAATTGAAACCATTTATATGTATAACGAAGATGAATAAAATATGTGTGGCGAAGAGAAGGGAGCTCTGAGATAACTTGTTTAATTTTAGCAGTGATCATAGAGGAGTGCGACTGTGAATATGGAGCAACAAATGAGGAGCACTAATATGGTGATTTCAGGCTAATAAAAGAACATATAAACAAGGAAGATGGAATTATGGGCATTCTAAGGGACCACAGACTTGTTTTGTGCATTGAATTTTTAGCGAATCGATTGAAAGGTATGGTGACATAAACTTTAGAGGAGTATTTTCGATGAACATGAGCACAATTAAGGTATAAGGATTGCAACAAAAATAACATAAAAAATTATTAAGAATATTTGGTGCAGTTATGACAGTTTTGTACAGATGTAACTCTGTTTTAGAATATTTTGAAAGACTGTTTTAGATCAAGAAGAATAATATAAATGCAGTACAACAATTTCTTGTGAATAAATGGAAAATTAAGGGTGGTAGGGTGGAGTAAGGAAATATTGGTGTCCTCATTCAATTGCAGGTTGGTGCCTGGTTTATGAGTTAGTGCTCATAATAGGATTGATGTCCTCATCCATTTATAGGTTGGTGACTTCTTTTAGGTTGGTTCCTACAAAGGATTGGTGTCCTAATCCATTTGCAAGTTGGGGCCTACAAAGGATTGGCGCCCTCATCTATTTGCAGGTTGGTGCCTGTTTGTAGGTTGGTTCCTACAGAGGATTGGTGTCCTCATTGGCAGTTATTCATGCATGAATTGTCATTCATTTATAAATATTTTTAAGGTCTTCACAATATGGGTTTCCACCTCTATATTTGTAAATGTGTTGACCTGTGATTATGATTAGTACATTTCCGGTATAACTGACTGCAAGCATAAATCCTAATTGTGTTGTAAAATCATATAAGAAAAAAAAGTAATTAAAGCATATAGTACTGATTCACCCCCCCTCACAACACTATCAAACATTTCAACAATTTTAAGTTATAAAATAATTTTATTATAAAGTGAATATCTCTTAAATTATAATAGTGAATTACTTGTAAAGTAACTTTATTGTTCTTTTTTGCATGCAACTTTAAGTTATAAAGTAACTTCATTCTAAAAGTGATCCTTACTTATTTTATAAAACCGTGTCACTTACGTTATTGTAAAAGAAACTTATTTGTAAATGCGATATTAGAAGTAAAGTGGGAGAAGCGAGGGAACATGTTTTAGAACTTGGAAACCTCGTTGTTAACTTGTCACCACATGGACCAACGTTCACCTTCCATGTGACACCTTGGTTACTTTTCATGCCTTTCTTTAAAAGGACATAAATTTGACATCCCGAGTTCATTTTCAAAATCCTATTTTTTCAAATGCCTATTTTTTTTTAGCATTTCCATCTAAACAACTAGTTTTTACTTTTGAATTCATATTCCTACATATTGTAATATGGCTTCTCCAAGTGATCTCCTACTTACCATTTCAAACTACTTCTCATGGAAATCTTGTATGGTGGATTTTTTGTAAGTAGGGGGATTTACCGAGTTAGGTTGGGAAAATAAATTACCCTTGTTCAACCATTAAAGAAAGATAAATGGGATAATAAATATGATGAGTCATGCGGTTTAATTGGAATGCCTATCTCCAGTGATCTACAATTTCACCTTCAAGGAATTAAGAAACCATATTTATCTTGGTATAAGTTGAAAAACATGTTTGGTAAACATAATGAGATTTCATCTCACCAACTTGAAAACCAATTGATTGCTTTAAATCCTAGTGATTTATCTTTCATTGAATATTTTCTAAGTTCAAAATACTTATACATTTACTTGTCTAATGTAAGATAACAAGGACATAAGAGCAACTTATATCTACTATTCTTGTCAATCTTGGCAATGTCTATTCTATTTTTGTATATATTTTTCATTTCGTTGGAGAATCACTTATTAGTTAAGGGGATATTTATAAAATGCCCTCTTTTGAATCCTTTTATGATACCTTGATTAGAGAGCAAGATAACCTCTTGCATCTCAAAGAAATTAGCATTGTAGGTACACCTAACAAAGTCTTAGTAGCATAATAGAAACAAGGCTCAAAGCATCCAAATAAGAAACACCCTCACAACAACAAACAAAATAAGGGTCCCAAACCCTCTTGGTTGGATCCTACTCCTAATTGTGATAAAGGAACTAAATCAAAAGGAAAAAAGATTGAGAGAAATTGTAATTTTTGTGGGTAGATGGTCGTATAGAGTCTAAATGTTTCAAGAATATTGAAGCCTTATAAGCAACAATGAAGAAGAACAGGATCAAACTTGATCCTCCTTATTCTAACTCTTCTTCTCATGGACATGAACTATTTTCTTCAGGTTTCTCTTTCAATGCAACATCTACTTCTTTCCCTAATGAGTGGATTATTGCTTTTGGACCATCTTATCATATGGCTAAGGATGAAGCCATATTTTCTTCTTTTAATGAATGTAACACCAAATAAATATTTGTTGGTGATAATAGTTCTCTTAGTGTTGTAGCGTATGAAATAGTTCAGCGAGATGATGATCATTTTAATAATGTATTATTTGTTCCAAGTCTTTCCTACAATATTTTATCAATGCATCAAATCACTCATTCAAGTGAAGGTAATAAAATGGAATTTTCACCTGACCAAGTTATAATCAAGGATTTAAAATATCTTAAGCATGTCTTAGCAACTGGAATTATTGATGATATTACAAGGTTGTTCATATTTGACAACTTTGGGTCATCATCTCTTGCATTAGTTTTTATTGTTCATAGAGATGACATGAGAAAATTTTGACATGAGTGATTGGGTTATCTAAACTATCACTCATTGCAATAACTATGTAAACATAATATGGTTGCTCATCTTCCTCTCATTTCCTATTTCTTCACAAACATCACGGGGACAATTTTGACAAATGTGCCTCTTATCACACCTCGACCCCCTTGCAACTTCTTCATAGTGATTTGTGTTGTTTTCTTCCTTCTACTTCTTTCTCTGGCTTCAAGTATTTCTTAAATTTTACTGATGACTTCTCTAGAAACACTAAGGTTTATTTATTTAAAACTCAAGAATGAAGTTTTTGACATGTTTTTGGTTTACAAGGCCCTTGTAGAAAAACAATCTGGACATTATCTTCAGAAGTTAAGAACAAATAATGAGGGTGAATATGTTAACAACAAAATTACAACTTATTTCACTACATAGGGAATTTAGATGCAACATGTTGTTCCATATACACCAGAACAAAACGGTGTTGTTGAGAGAAACAATCACAAATCAAAAGGAATGGAAAATTGTATGATCCAATCTAAGGGATTAAGTTCTCATTTTTGGGCAAGAGCCATTAATTTTTCAAATTACATATTTAATCACACTCCCACAAAATATTTTAAAAATATAACACCAGAAGAAGCATGGAGTAACATTAAGCCAATTGTAAGCCACTTTGGTAGTGAAGCATAGGCTCACATTCCCAATGAGAAAAGGAAATCATTACAACCTAATATTGAGAAGTGCATTTTTCTTGGATATTTTGAAGATGTAAAAGGTTATAGAATTATTCAATATCATCCAAATGAAATCATTATTTGGAGAGATGACAATTTTGATGAAGGTTTCTTATCTTGCATACCTAATTTGAAATTTTTGCATCTTTTCCTTGCAAGTCATAGTCATCTAGTGTGCTATCTTCAGATGATGGTAGTGAGGATGAAAATCCACCTATGCCTGCTAATGCTCCTCTAACTGATCCCATTGAATATGGACATGCACCAACGCCATAACTATCTATAGGGGTCTTTAAAACATGAGAAGTGGTTGGTGATATTGCTAATAATCCTTTAGATCAACATCTTCACAATTCTAGTAAGCCTCCACAATTCTAGCAAGCCTCCTCTCTTTTGGCTCAAGTTTTAGAGACTCGTGATCCATAAATGATTGCAAAATATTTTGTCTTTCTAGATTGGGATGCAGTGATGAATGAAGAATATAATTCCTCAATTACGAACAATACTTGAGATCTTGTACTTCTTTTAAAAGGATTTTTTTTTTATAGATTTTAGTGGTTGTATAGAACTAAGTATGCATTAGATGGAGGTGTTGAAAGGCACAAGGCTCGATTAGTTTCCAAAGGATAATATAAAGTAGAAGGAATTGACTATACTAAAACATTTTCCCCTGTAGCGGAAATGAATTCCATTCACCTTGTTCTAGCCCTTGTAGATTCATGTAAATGGTAGGTCCATCAGATGGATGTTAAATCTTCCTTCTTGCATGGGGATTTGTAAGAACAAATTTACATGGAATAACCTCATGGATACGTTCATAATGACTCCAATATTGTTTACTGCCTTAAGAAATATCTCTATGTCCTTAAGAAAGCTCCTCGGGTTTGGTATGCTAAATTGGATATATTTCTTCTTGAAACCAACATTTCTAGATGTTATTTTGACCCCAATGTCTATACCAAGAATGTCAATAACCATATCATCATACTTGTGCTCTATGTTTATGACCTTATACTCACTAGTAATGACCCTAAAATTTTAACCCATATGAAATCCATCTTTGATAAGAAATTTGAAATGACTGATTAAGGAATTTTGCATTATTTTATTGGCCTTGAAGTCTTGTAAAATAAGGAAGGAATTTTCATTTTCTAGTCTAAGTATGCACGTGACCTTCTTTGTCACTTTCACTTAGAATATTGTAAACCAACCCCATCTCCCTTTCAATATGGAGTGAAACTTGTTTACACCTATTCTACACCTAAAGTAGATACTACCTTATACCATCAATTTGTTGGTATCCTTTTGTATTTGACTCATATCCATCCTAATATTTCCTTTGTTGTTGGTCTAGTTACTTGATATATAAAAACAACCTATGATATCCACTAGAAACAAAAAAAAAATGATACTTAAGTATATCCGAGGTACAATTCAATTTGTGATACATTTTGTTAAAGGGGCACCTTTATTAGTTGGTTTCACTGATTCTGATTGGGCTAGCAACCCCGATGAGTAGAAGTCTATTGCAGATTATGTTCTTAGTCTTGGTTCAAAACTTGTGATTTGATATTGTAAGAAGCAACATGCCCTTGTTATTTCTTCAACAAAATCAAAGTATCAAGCCACAATTAGTGCAATTCAAGAAGCCTTGTGGCTTCGACATATCCTTTTAGAGTTTGGATTCTATTAGTAGCAACATGATCCAACCACACTCTGGTGTGATAATAAGAGTGTTTCTCAACTCACCAAATACCTAGTTCAACATAAGTGCATCAAACACATTGAGCTACACATGCACTTTATTATAAATATTCTTCAATATCACGTTCTTGAAGTGCTCTATTGTCATATAGATGATAAAATTGTAGAAATTTTCAAAAAAACTCTAACATAAGTGAAGTTTTCCAATCTTAAATATATGTTGAGAGTTCAGGAAGTTTTCATTAAGGGGGGATAGTCTCTAATGACTCCTTGTTTGACAACACAGGTATTCCAACAGAGGACGAACACCTTCAGTAACCACTCACATAACCATATCAAAGATCAACACACCGATGTTTTCACATGGTAAAACCCCTACAGGGAAACATCCACGGCCCCAGCTAACACAACCACTTGGAGCAGTTTATTAATGCAAAGAAAAATATTACAGAGAGATTTTACAAGAGAGTTTCTCACAATCGATCATCGACAAATGACCCTTCATGCTCTTTAAATAGAGATCATGGACCAATC
>SNQJ01S0007922.1:87280-102328 GCA_010110895.2 Picea sitchensis | reverse complement strand
AAGATCGAGGAGAGTATGAACCGTTGGATCACTCTATGTCGGGAACATATCGTGACCGTTGGATTTCCTAACTACAAATGCATAGTAATGCATACTAAGAAAACACACTATAAAACACAATTTTACCTAACGACACAATAGACCAAGTAGATCTTACTATCTCCTAAGTGTCTAAATATCCTAACACTCCTTCCTTCTCCTACCATGTCACCTTTGTAAATCCTTTAATCCTAACTCAAGTTGTTCGTAAGGGTCGATGTTAGGATATTTAGAAACTTAGGAGTTGGTTAAGTCCAACTTGGTATAATGTGTATTTAGGTGAAGTGTATTTCTTTAATGTGATTTTGTCATTATCTAATATGAAATTCATGATTATGTTCTAGACATAAAGTGATTCGATTGTTCATATTCTCCTTGATACCAATGACAGTTGATTTTTGGCTTAACGTTTGATTGGTCGATGATATCTATTTAAAGAGCATGGATAGTCATTTCCTGATGATTGATCATGAGAGATTCATATGTAAAATATCTTCCTTTTCCATTAATATATTGCCTCAAGTGGTCTCATTGGCCGGGGATGTCAGTTTTAGCCATGTAATACATTAGTGTATTGATATTTGATCTGTTTGTGTAAGCACTTGCCTTAAGGTATTAGACCTATGTGGATATACCTTGATTATTGAACAAGGATATATTTAGAGCCCACCTATTGCCGACAACTCTCATCAAGTGTTATATTTCATGTTTTATTTCCTTTCCATTGTATAATAAGTCATGTATTGCTTCTTCCACCTAACATCTACAATTTGAATGCTATTTTGTTAATCATGATTTAATGGTGTTGATGATTTCATTATGTTTATAGGTTGGTGCATTTACTCATGTGCTTGTACCACATCCTTTCATTTGCTCATTTTTAGCTTAGAAACCTTCTTATAGATGGATTTTACTCACCAGTGTACAAAAAACCCCAATACACCCATCTTGGGAGGCACTTATAAAATTTTTGGCTTCTTTATTGGGTGTCGAGGATTTGTTGTGGCGCCCTTAAATGGATATACTTCAACAATTTCTTAGTCATCACCTATTGTGCTTCTTCCTTTTATTCATTTTCATCATTAAGATGCCCTATGGAGTGAAGACATGAGTCATAGCTATTGTATTTAAGTTGAACCTTTCAAAGCTCTATTTTGGCATCATGTAGTAAGTGGAATTCCTCCCCATGTTGTAATGTGTGCATAATTTTACTTGCATATTGTCTTTGGGTATGCAAGGCTTCGAGATTTATTAATGTGGTCTTTGATATCTCGAATGACTAGTTTTTTCCTCATATCAAAGACCTTTGGATTTGATGATTTTATATTGTTATAGTTTTCTTGTCCATGCTTAGATTCCTCAATGCCACCCTTGAAGAATGATATTGATGGTTGGAAAACAATGACCTCAGTATAGAGGGAATGGGTGAAAGAGTTTCACCTTTTTTACGTGAATCTAAGGTAATTTAGAAATCATATATTGAACCCAATAGAGTTATGTCATGGGTCGTGTGTGTAATTTTCAAACTCCCTTGTATTTTATTTGTGCATCATTTTAAAGACAATTCATCATTATTTCACCTACTACACTTGAACATAAACACCCCTCATCTTGAACTCATCTTGAACTGACTAAATCATAACTCCCTAACCTTGAAACCACTTTAATCTAGTTCAGTACTCTATTTACCATCTAACTTCAATAACCACTTAAAGGGCCATATCCCCTAAGCACTAACCCTACCCCAACACCCTTCCCCCTCCCACAAAGAAAATCCCTATATCCTCCCCTAAGCCACTAACCTCCCTATTATCAATGTCCTATATAATACAAATTCATTATTGCTTGAAGTACTTTACCAAATAGGCACTGTCAAAAGCTCTTACCATCTCTTAAAGTGTTTGATAGTTGTGTTTCTTTGGAAGAAAATACCCCCTCCCACACACACACAAAAAAATCCCTATATCCTTTCCTAAGCCACTAACCTCCCTATTATCAACGTCTTATATAATACAAAGTCATTATTGCTTGAAGTACTTTACCAAATAGGCACTGTTACAATCTCTTACCATCTCTTAAAGTGTTTGATAATTGTGTTTCTTTGGAAGAAAATACCCCCTCCCACACACACAAAAAAAAATCCCTATATCCTCCCCTAAGCCACTAACCTCCCTATTGTCAATGTCTTATATAATACAAATTCATTATTGCTTGAAGTACTTTACCAAATAGGCACTATTACAAGCTCTTACCATCTCTTAAAGTGTTTGATAGTTGTGTTTCTTTGGAAGAAAATACTTGTACTCATCCATGTTTATATAATACAAATTCATTATTGCTTGAAGTACTTTACCAAATAGGCACTGTTACAAGCTCTTACCATCTATTAAAGTGTTTGATAGTTGTGTTTCTTTGAAATAAAATACTTGTACTCGTCATATATATACCCTTTTCTAAAATATTTTAATGTAAAGTTACTATTTTGGGTCCAAAAATTGGATAACCATATTCAATCTTTGTTTAGAGACTTGCAATATAAAGAATAATGTTATTAAATAAATCATTTTATTTTAACCTTTTTACAAACCATTTAATGATAGATAAATACACTTTAGTTACTAGAAAAATGTATATTAATTCTTTGTTTAGAAACTTTCAATTTAAAGAATAATAATATTAAATAAATCCTTTTGTTTTAATTTTTTTCCAAATCAATATATTTTATAATGGATAAATATACTTTATTTACCAAAACAATGTGTTAAAATAGGGATATCATGGAATGTCCACATAAGAATTGAGTGGAATTAGAATCTTCTTTGCACATCTATCTATAAATGTCATACATAATAATGTCACAATATAATTTGTTGTTAAATAAATATAAATTATGTAAATGGATTAACACCATCAACTATCAATGAAAGTCTCACCTTTATATATTTATATCCTAAAATGAACTATTTATAAAGATTTGCATATTGTACCGAGTTCTTGAGCTTAAATAATTGTTCAAAATGTACAATGATGAAGACATGATAGAAAACCTTATACTACACTTTCTTGATCACTTAGTGCAAAAGCAAAGTATCAAGCCACAATTAGTGCAAGTCAAGAAGCCTTGTGGCTTCGACATATCCTTTTAGAGTTTGTATTATATTAGTAGCAACATGATCCAACCACACTCTGGTGTGATGATAAGAGTGTTTCTCAACTCACCAAATACCTAGTTCAACATCAGTGCATCAAACACATTGAGCTACACATGCACTTTATTAGAAATATTCTTCAATATCATGTTCTTGAAGTGCTCTATTTTCATATAGATGATAAAATTGTAGACATTTTTATAAAAACTCTAACATAAGTAAAGTTTTCCAATCTTAAATCTATGTTGAGAGTTCAGGAAGTTGTCATTAAGGGGGGATAGGCTCTAATGCCTCCTTCCTTCTCCTACCATGTTGCCTTTGTAAATCCTTTAATCCCAACTCAAGATGTTCGTAAGGGTGGATGTTAGGATATTTAGAAACTTTGGAGTTGGTTAAGTCCAACTTGGTATAAAGTGTATTTAGGTGAAGTGTGTTTCTTTAATGTGATTTTGTCATTATCTAATATGAAATTCATGATTATGTTTTAGACATAAAGTGATTCGACTGTTCATATTCTCCTTGATACCAATGACACATGATTTTTGGCTTGACGTTTGATTGGTCTATGATATCTATTTAAAGAGCATGAATAGTCATTTCMTTATGATTGATCGTGAGAGATTCATATGTAAAATATCTTCCTTTTGCATTAACACATTTCCTCAAGTGGTTGCATTGGATGGGGATGTGGGTTTTAGCCATGTCATAAATTAGTGTATTGATATTTGATCTGTTTGTGTAGGAACTTGCCTTAAGGTATTAGACCTATGTGGATATACCTTGATTATTGAACAAGGAGATATTTAGAGCCCACCTACTGCCGACAATTCTCATCAGGTGTTATATTTCATGTTTTATTTCCTTTCCATTGTATAATAAGTTGTGTATTGCTTCTGCCACCTAACATCTGCAATTTGAATGTTATTTTGTTAATCATGATTTAATGGCATCGATGATTTCATTATGTTTATAGTTTGGTGTATTTATTCATGTGCTTGTACCACATCCTTTCATTTGCATATTTTTAGCTTAGAAACCTTCTTATAGATGGATTTTACTCACCAGTGTACAAAAAACCCCAATACACCCATCTTGGGAGGCACTTATAATTTTTTTGGCTTCTTAATTGGGTGTCGAGGATTTGTTGTGGTGCCCTTAAATGGATAGAACTTAACAATTTCTTAGTCATCACCTATTGTGATTCTTCCTTTTATTCATTGTCATCATTAAGATACCCTATGGAGTGAAGACATGAATCATAGCTACTGTATTTAAGTTGAACCTTTCAAAGCTCTATTTTGGCGTCATGTAGTAAGAGGAATTCCTCCCCATGTTGTAATGTGTGAATACTTTTACTTGCATATTGTCTTTGGGTATGCAAGGCTTAGAGATTTATTAATGTGGTCTTTGATATCTCAAATGACTAGTTTTTTCCTTATATCAAAGACCTTTGGATTTGATGATTTTATATTGTTATAATTTTGTTGTCCATGCTTAGATTCCTTAGTGCCACCCTTGAAGAATGATATTGATGGTTGGAAAACAATGAACTTAGTATAGAGGGAATGGGTGAAAGAGTTTCACCTTTTTTATGTGTGCATCATTTTAAAGATGATTCATCATTATTTCACTTACTACACTTGAACGTAGACACCCCTCATCTTAAAGTGACTAAATCATAATTCCCTAACCTTGAAACCACTTTAATCTAGTACTCTACTCTATTTACCATCTAACTTCAATAACCACTTAAAGGGCCATATCCCCTAAGCACTAACCCTACCCCAACACCCTCCCCCTCCCACCAAAAAAAATCCCTATATCCTCCCCTAAGCCACTAACTTCCACTAACTTCCATATTGTCAATGTCTTATATAATACTAATTCATTGATGCTTGAAGTACTTTACCAAATAGGCACTACTACAAGCTCTTACCATCTCTTAAAGTGTTTGATAGTTGTGTTTCTTTGGAAGAAAATACTTGTACTCGTCATATACATCCTTTTCTAAAATATTTGAATGTAAAGTTACTATTTTGGGTCCAAAAATTGGATAACCATATTCAATGTTAATGTTTAGAAACTTGCAATATAAAGAATAATGTTATTAAATAAACCATTTTGTTTTAATTTTTTAACAACATTTAATGATGGATAAATACACTTTACTTACTAGAAAAATGTATATTCAACCTTTGTTTTAAGACTTGCAATTTAAAGAATAATATTATTAAATAAATCATTTTGTTTTAATTTTTTTCCAAATCAATGTATTTTATAATGGATAAATATATTTTATTTACCAAAACAATGTGGTAAACTAGGGATATCATGGATTGTCCACATACGAATTGAGTGGATTTAGGATCTTCTTTGCACATCTATCTATAAATGTCATACATAATAATGTCACAATATAATTTTTTTGTTAAACAAATATAAGTTATGTAAATAGATTAACACCATCAACTATCAATGAAAGTCTCACCTTTATATATTTATATCCTAAAATGAACTATTTATAAAGATTTGCGTATTGTATCAAGTTCGTGTGCTTAGATAATTGTTCAAAATGTACAATAATGAAGATATGATAGAAAACCTTATACTACACTTTCTTGATCACTTAAACCTATAAATATTCATAGGTTCATTTTTTATACAAGAGGCAGTCTCACTTGTCCCACAATGGTCCCAACTTTGCTCAACTCACTTGAGTTGACCCCATTGTCTCGATTCATTTTGTTGTAATCAAGTCCCCAAAATTTGGGTCGATCCTCGTGGATATCCTAGCTATCGTTTCATGACATCGGTGCAAGATTAGTGACCGATCATTTTTGTTAGGTCCAAGCTTACAAAAATATTGATGAGAACAACAAGTGTAATGAACCAACAACAAAAAAAACCGACGATGGTGAGGAAATGAATGAGGTTAACACCAACGATTTGGAGGTGCATAAGGGAAGTGTCCTAAGTAGCTTATGGGTGGTAGGTCAATTGTTCAATATGGGGTTTATTCCCCATATGGTCACTAGTTCAATTCTTATGAATTCTTTTGTGATATATCAACTCTCCTCAAATCTATCAATTCTTAAAATAAAATAAAAGCATATTTATAAAATATCAAAAATAAAGTTGAAATTTTTTTATCTCAAACAATTTAATGAAAAAAACCCAATTATAAGAAAAAACATGTACAGAAAAATAATGAGTTGTGTTCCATAAGGGAAAAGAGCTAAGAAGTGGTGAAGGTGAAAAACATATATTCATTAACATAACTTTTAGATCCTAAATGTAATTGTAAAATGTGGAAAAAATATATTCACAAACATTTAAAGGACATTATTGACCATGTGGAGACGTCGAACATTATTGACCATGCGTGTTAAAATTATATTGAATATATTTTGGAATTCAATGATATACCATTTGAACTTTACATTAAAATTATGTTGAATATATTTTGGAATGTATGGTATAATATTTGACCTTTACATAAAAACAAATCATAATATGTAAATTATTACAATTTTGGTCTATAAGAAATGATGTTGTGTGAGTGTTTTCATTTGAGGTTGTGATGTATTTAGAAGGATTTGGAGGCAACCATGAGTTGGAGGAAATGTTTATTAATAGCTGTGTTGTGATTTTACTATATGGGTTAGGAAGGATTAGTCGCAATGATGATTTGAGGTGAAAAATTCTAGGAACACATAGGCATGGTACATCGTGTAATGAGTAAAGAAGAAATAATTGATAGGGTTGGAGATACTAGCTATAGGCATCTTACACCGTGTTGGTGATTTTGGAAGGGTTGGAGATACTAGCTATTGGAAGTCGTTAGATTTATAACTTCACATTTAAAGAAGAATTCTTATTGTTACATTTAATAAAAAGACCAAGGTGTATGACTCATAAATTTGGAATTATATACACGGTAAGAAAAACTTTATTGTAGTTCTTTTTTATCCTTGGAAATTTAGATGGAGAAAAACCTTCTTGTATTTATTTTCTTCATTTGGAATATCTAGTTGGAGGGAAGTCCAACTGTCAACCATTATAGTGCTTGGTAACCTTAAGGACAAGATCAAATTGAACTCGAGACCTATGGCGTCATTGTTGGAAACATCCCTTGGGTAGATGGTTTAATTGATTGAGCTAAGCCTTAGGGTTGTGTGTGTGTGTGTATTGTTGATATTATGGTAGTTGCGGGGGGTATTAACCTCCATATGTAACCTTTGACTATAATAGAATATTTTGAAAGCAAGTGAAACCCTAAACATATGTGTGAAAACCATACAAGACATGTCAACTCAAAAAATATATATAATATTAAGGTATTATCCTCCAGGAAGACAAGTCGGTCTCACAAGAAAAAGATAAACAAAATATATAATTACCAGAAGGTCAGGTCGGCCCAGTCAGAAAATTCACTAGACATATTAATATAAATAGAGGACGTCTTGGCTCATTTTTTCACTCACTCTCACTCATGAAACTAGAAACAATGTGCAAGTTTGGAGGAGGAACAACAACATCTGCAGTTGTATGATTTTCTCTTGTTCAGTATTTCCGGTACTTTCTCTTGTGTGCTACCCTTGGAGAAGGTGTGCTCTCTTGGTTATCTATTGGTTTTGGTGTGGCTTTTCAAAATCATTATTTATGTCAAAGGTTACAATGCTCGGGGGTGGATTTTGTGCCTATGGTTGGGTGACAATGGTGTAGCATTGTCTATGGTTAAACAAGCACAATATTCTAACAGGTTATGGGCCCACACCACCTTCAGAACAATCTAACCACTGGAAGCTAAATCTGCAGCGCTTTTTCAAGATCGGTGTAGCACAATTGTAGTTGCAGTGCCAATTCCTTCATGCCAGTTCTTTTGTGTCAGTTGCAACACCAGTTGCAACACGAGTTGCAGTGCCAGTTGCAACACCAGTTGTAGTGCTAGTTGCAACATCAGTTGTAGTGACACTTGTAGCACCAGTTGCAGCACTAGTTGAAATTCCAGTTGCAACACCAATTACAGTGCCAGTGGTAGTACGAGTTGCAATGCCAACACCAGTTGTAGTACCAGTTGCAATGAAAGTTTTTGTGAAGTATTGGGACTAATTTTTGGTTGTCCTAGTGCACCTTAACCCAACGTGTCTATAGCTACCTCTAGATTGCAAGTTGGAGCACTTTAAAATTTTTGGGTTCTTCATTGCTTGTCATTGCTACTGGATGGTGTCACTGTTGTCAGGGATATGTACTTGTACATGTTTAAACTGTATCACTATCTTGAGGGTGTTTGCAAGAGAAGGGATATTTTTTACAAGTAGCAATAGTAGATCCAGAGGGATCTCATATCGAATACATTCAGAGGAACAACACACTCTCCAGGTTGGAAAGAATACTTGTCTCAGAAGAAAAGAAACTCAAGCGGAACAATAGCAAGACTCCATGTTTTCATATCAGGTTTGATATTTTTATTATTTTTTCTTAAGTGAGTATTGCAATCCTTTATATTTTTATTAATGCTAGGAACAAATGAATACTTAATAACATGTATTATTAATATAAATGCTTATTGTACTTAATTGCAATATGAACTAAAATCTCCTCTCGGAGATATTTCTTGTTCTCAAGAAGGACACCTTGGTAATACTATAATGAATTACCATGAAATTGATATTTTCTTATACAAAATGATATTATATTGGAAATACTTTTTCTCTTGTTGTTTTTGTTTCGGGCAGTTTATCCTACGTATTCCAAGAAGATTACCACATAAAAGAAATACTTGAAAGGACTCAGAGGGAGTCATTCATCAGGAAGAAGCCAACTTGGTTTCGTGACACTTTGCAGGACGCAAAGGGGCATGCAAAAAACTGAAGCTTGGTCCGAGGATTCTCTCAGATAGAGGGAGTTGAATTCAAAATTTGAGATGAAGGATATTACAGGATTTCATTAGAGACATGGTGCAAGAAGGAGTAGTGAGGCTCCATCACTTATCCATATATGAGCATATAGCTAACATTTGCACTAAGCCTCTGCCTAGGACAAGCTTGGAAAGAATGAAAATGTTTCCATGGGGGAGTATTGATTATTGCAACATCATGTCGATATTCCAATTTTGATCAGATGGACTTGATCATGTGGGAATAGGCCCAGATGCAATCTTCGAAGAAATGAAGATTCAAGTGGTTGTTAGATCTCCTATGTGTGAAATGCATCAGTCCTTGAAACTTTCATGAGTAGGTGAGTAGTTAACTCGTGATTAGGTGAGTATACCCAATAAGCATCGTGATGACTCTATCTCCATAGGAATTGGGTTGCATACCAAGGGAGATAAGGAAAATCTACATCCAGAGTAGATGTGCCCCAATGTAGTCTTCGATGGACTGAAGACTCAAGGTGCTTGAGGTGTAATTCCACGTGTCTTATAACATCGAGCTAAATGAATTCACAGAGTGATCCTATGAGAGGATCACCATGAGGTGTTTGTGGCCCCAATGTGGTCATAATTCTTGTCATGGGAAAAGAACGACCCGAGGTGCTAGACACACGTGTTTTATATCATTGAGATAAATGCATTCATAGAGTGATACTATGAAAGGATCAAATATGAGGTGAATGTGGCTCCGATGAGGCCACGATTCTTTTCATGGGACAAGAATGACCCGAGGTGCTAGACACATGGTGGTGGAGATGGATCATCAATATAGCTAAATGAGGCTCATGGATATTGTGATATTATATATGATTGAAGTATACCAAGAACAAGTACAACAATATGTTTTGATGCTATATTTCTACCATATGATGTTGATAGTGGTGATATATGATGATGTTACCGGTCTGCAAGACCATGTAGGTCTTATTCCATGTGAGATGGATGGATAATGATGATAGTAATGATGATACTCATGACATGGGTGTAGCCATGGGTGATCACGTCATGCGAGTGTATCCCATGATGATGATGGTGACACACACTACGAGGTGTATCTCTAGTGTTCTCTAGCGAGTTGTGGCCCCTAGACGATATTGATAGGTCCACATGGGTGTAGCCATGTGTGACATAATGGTGTTACTAGTAACATGGTCTATGTAACCATGATGAGAGGATCATGGCATAACGAGCAAGGATATGAAGACCAGAAGGGAACATCATGATTAAATGCCTTCCTAACCAAGAGGGAGTGTTTATATTATGGTAGTTGTGGAATGTATTAACCTCCATATGTAATATTTGAATAGAATAGAATACTCCAGAAGCAAGAGAAACCCTAAACAGATTTGTGAAAACCCTAGATAACATGTCGGCTCAATAGAATATATAATATTAAGGTATTATCAGCCAAGAAGACAAGTCATCCTCATAGGAAAAAGATAAAAAAAAATATAATTACCAAAATGTTAGGTCGGCCTAGATAGAAAAGTCACTAGACAAATTGATATAAGCAGAGGACGTCTTGGCTCATTTTTTCACTCACTCTCACTCAAGAAACTAGAAATAGTGTGCAAGTTTGGAGGAGGAGCAACAACAACTGCAATTGTACAAATTTATTTTGTTCAGTCTTTCTGGTACTTTCTCTTGTGTGCTACCCT
Organism: Picea sitchensis; assembly: GCA_010110895.2. Taxonomy (NCBI): domain Eukaryota; kingdom Viridiplantae; phylum Streptophyta; class Pinopsida; order Pinales; family Pinaceae; genus Picea; species Picea sitchensis. The sequence continues at coordinate 91,547 of SNQJ01S0007922.1, read as the reverse complement.
TGGAGAAGGTGTGCTCTCTTGGTTATTTATTGGTTCTGGTGTGGCTTCTAAAAATCATTCTTTCTGTCAAAGGTTACATTGATCAGGGGTGGATTTTGTGCCTGTGGTTGGGTGACAATGGTGTAGCATTGTCTATGGTTAAACGAGCACAATATTCTAACATGTATTTGCAAGGAAAACCTTGCAAGGAAAACTAGGGGGTGCTTCCCCACATTTGTGGATGACATCCCTAGTAAACATGTCAACACAAACTAGTGCACTTCACCTAGGGGGATTTGAACCGAGCACTTGCTGGCATGGAACTAGCCAAATGCCCAACAACATTGACAACCACTAGTTGACTAACCTCAGAATATTTGGATGGATGTGGCTCAACCATGACTACAATAACATTTGGTAATCAAATGGGATTCTATGGGACTTGAACCTCAGTTGGACTAGAATCAAGGACCTCACAATGAATTTCACTTTGAAATAATTTGTTTGAACCAATTGAGATAATCCATTGTGATATATATGTCAATTGGGTGTATCTCGAGTGGCTGAGAAAACATGTATTTCCTCCCCCACCTAAGTTCAAATCCCACTTTATGATATGTTTCTCTTCGTGAGTTGATTTTTTTCGAGATGTTGACCTATCCTTTTACAAAGGAAAACCTCATGGGATCCCCCTTCTTCCCTAGAATATCTAAATGGAGGATAACTCAAACTACCAACCACAATATCATATGGTAACCCCAAGAGACTAAACTATATTTTAACTTGTGACCTATGGAACCTCTGTCATCCATCTGCCTTTGGTGGATGGTTCAACCAATTCAGCTAACCTTTGGGGGTATCTGTCTATCTATCTCTATATACCAGGTTGTGGTCTGGCATAAGCTTGGAGTAGTTGTTGTGACAAAGACCAAGGTACAAACCTTGGAAGACATGTTCTTCCTCTACATAGGGTCTATCAAATGTGGCTCTTTTGATGTAGACACCTTTCTTGGGGATTGTTCCCACTAGATGATTCCACAACGACTTTTTGAACCTCATACAAATACATGTTGTAACTTTTGGGCAATATTGTAAAATGATCGTTGGCTTGATTAATACAACATAGTCTTATTATACCTGCCCCTGGCCAGGTATATTGTAATCTCTTGGCAGTCGAGAATTTTTTTTTTGCTATGGTTAAACATTAGAATTGTAAAAACCATGATTTTTTAAAATTTTCCGAAACAATTTTTCTTATGTTTCAATGGATGGAAGTGTGAGGTGACTTCAATTTGCCAATTTCTATCTTATTATCGKTTGCAATTTCTTTTTAATTATATAAAAATATTAATGGTTTTGGAAGGGGTATAACTGCACATTTTCTTGGGAATGTCGGTGTATTAWATTGTTGAGCCGACAAATCGTGGGTGGTTTGAATGGTTTGGGTTAGGGTGATGTTACGTGTCATTGGCAACCCTCGTGTATTCAATTCTTCGATCAACATATCACTGATGACGCAAAGTATTAAAGTATTTGATCAACAAATGGCTGGTGTCGTGAATGTTTTCTGTTTAGGTGGTAATACATGTAGTTGTTGAAGCAGGGGTGCCATATTTGTTGTGTAACAGTGGAGATATAACATTTATTTGAGGMTGAGTGGGTGTGTTATTATACCTACAGATGGTTTCAAAAGGTTTATTTCATGTTATGTGAAGCATTGGAATACAATATGGTCTTGATGTTATGYGAGACATTGAGTTGCATTGTTGGTGTGTTGAACTGGTAATCTAGGTTTTGTAGAGTGTTGTAGGCTTCCATTGTTGTGAGTATGTTGGGCCAGGTTTGTTGGTGTATTATATTTTCTAGTGGAGAAAATCGTCTGAAGTGTTGTCGTGGTGCAAAGTGCTATAGGATTCCATCGTTGTGGGTACGTTGGTCAGGGTCTATTTCTTAGTTTTTGTTTTGTTCTGAAAGACATTGTAGGTGTGTTCAACTGGTAACCTAGGTTTTGCAGAATGACATAGGCTGCAATAATTGTGAGTGCGTCAGGTCGAGCTTGCTAGTGTATTGGATTCTATGGTCGAATAAATCGTCTGTAGTGTGATTTTTTTGGATTTGGCTAATTCTACTTGTCCTTGTCAATTTGTGGAGGCCTGCCATTTTTCTCATCTAATTGTGGCACTCTAGATTTGTTGGTGCAAAGTGATATAGGTTTCCATCTCTGTGAGTACCCTGGTCTGAGATTCTTGCTTTATTTAGTTTTTTATTTGTTTTCAAAGAGAATAGATTATTTTCATAGACTTTATTGGATGTGTTTTTGGTTTCTCTAGTTCACAATTATAGTATAATTATATTTTCCTCTTCTAACCATGGAATTCTAGTTTTTCTAGTGCAAAGTGATATAAGTTGCCATTGTTGTGAGTACCCTGGTCTAGACTTCTTGTTTTTGTTAGTTTTAGTTTTGTTTTCAAACAAAATAAAACAAAAGATTTTCAGTTTCTCAGTTTCAAAGCTATAATATCCAAGTTTGGGCTTTCTTATTTTTGTTAGTTTATTTTCTTATTGTTAAAGAGAATAAAGATGGAGCTAGATTGATTCAAATTTTAGCTGCGTGGAAACTATTTTCTTAGGTTTTCTCTGGTTCAAAGCTATGTCATCATTATTTATGTTCGAAGCTATAGTAACTTGGTCAAATTCTTTCTTTTTATAGTTTTTGATTTGTTGTCAAAGAGAATAGATTAGTTTCGTATATTTTATTGGCTATGTTTTTGGTTTCTTTGGTTGTTGAAGGCTATAATATCATTATATTTTCTTCTTCTAACCGTGGATAAAATAGAAACTAAAGAGAATAAAATAGAAACTTTTTAGTTTCTTTGGCTCAAAGCTATAGTGCCTTGGTCCGAGCTTCTTGTTTTTGTTAGTCTCTTTTCTTGTTGTCAAAGAGAATAAATATGGAGCTAGATTGATTCAAGTTTTAGTTGGTGGAAATTAGTTTCTTAGGTTTTCTCTAGTTAAAAGATATGCCATCCTTATTTAAGTTCGAAGATATAGTACCTTGGTCTCATTCTTTATTTTTTTATTTGTTTTCAAAGAGAATAGATCATTTTTGTAGATTTTATTGGCTATGTTTTTGGTTTCTTTGGTTCACATATATAATATCATTATATTTTCCTCTTCTAACCGTGGATAAAAAAGAAACTTAAGAGAATAAAATAGAAACTTTTCAGTTTCTCTGGTTGAAAGCTATAGTACCCTGGTTTAGGCTTCTTGTTTTTGTTAGTTTCTTTTCCTAATGTCAAAGAGAATAAAGATGGAGCTATATTGATTCAATTTTTAGTGACGTGGAAATTAGTTTCTTAGGTTTTCTTTGGTTCAAATCTATGTTGTCATTATTTATGTTTGAAGCTATAGTACCTTGGTCCAACTCTTTCTTTTTTTAGTTTTTGATTTGTTGTCAAAGATAATAGATAGTTTCATATACTTTATTGGCTATGTTTTTGTTTTCTCTAGTTCGCAACAATAGTATCATTATATTTTCCTCTTCTAACCATGGAATTCTAGCTTTGCTAGTGCAAAGTGCTATATGATTTCGTCGTTGTGAGTACCCTGGTCTGAGCTTCTTATTTTTCTTAGTTTTTGTTTTGTTTTCAAAGAGAATAAAATATAAAAAATTTAGTTTCTCTGGTTCAAAGTTATAGTGCCCTAGTCGAGGCTTATTGTTTTTGTTAGTTTCTTTTTTTTGTTGTCAAAGAGAATAAAAAAGGAGCTAAATTAATTCAAGTTTTATTTGGGTGGAAATTAGTCTCTTAGGTTTTCTGTGGTTCAAAGCTATGGAGAGAGAGAGAGAGAGAGGTGTTATATATATGATATTATATAGATAATTATGTTTAATTAAATATATTATTGTTATAATAAAAACAATGATTTTTATTGTATTCTAGAACGATTTTTCTTCGGTTTAATTGGCTCGAGGTGTAAAGTGACTTCGATTTGCCAATTAATATCTTTTAATCGATTGTGTTTTATAGAAAAAAAAAAAAAAAACATATAAAAGTATGTATTGTTGTGGCAGGGGGTGCAGCCTACGATGAAGTTGCATTTACTTGGGAATGTTGGTGTATTAAATTGTCCGACCAGTTAATCATCGGTGGCCTGAATGGTTAGGGTTTAGGTGATTTTACGTGTCGTTGCAAACCCTGGTGTATTCAATTCTCCGATGATCAAATCATGGGCAACGTGAAGTATTAAATTCTCTTATCAACAAATCATTGGTGTCGTGAATGTTTTG
>SNQJ01S0007922.1:72304-85417 GCA_010110895.2 Picea sitchensis | reverse complement strand
ATTATATGTAAATAATAAATTAAATTATATATATATATATATATATAGTTGTATTGCATTGGGAATGCTGGTGTATTAAATTTTCCTGTCATTAGGTGGTTAGTGGCTTTAATGTTTTGGATTTGGGTGAGTTTATGTGTCATTCTTGAAGTAGGGGTGACATATTTCTTGTGTAGCCGTGGAACTCTAGCATTTATTTCGGGCTCAATAGGTCTATTATTATACATGTGGGTGGTTGTGGAAGGTCAACTTAGAATTTCATTTTACTTGGTTCACAATTTCAGTAGAATGGGTTAACATTCATTTTTCTGCGCATTTTACCGTTTTGGGTGTTTGTTTGTTTGTTTGTTTAACATGATGTCTATTTCTACTGGAAGTTAATTTATGTGTGGTCTCGGTTTGCAATTATAACGTTGGGTTTTATATCAACTTGTGTAGTCTTCTTGTCAGTGTTGGGTTTTTCATTTCAAGTTTCTAGTATGGGCATTTACCTTTCCATCTTTATCTTTACAACACGTAGGCTTGAAACTTGTCACTACGGGAGCATAGCTCCTTCTTTCCATTCTTTGAGATATGAATATCATCATTATTTTTTATCTCCCCACCATGCCATGGAAATTGTTCTTTGTTCTTTTTGTTTCTGCATTTTGAGGTGACAAGAATCCTCATTGTTAACCAAGTGAACCAATGAATTTTACCCTCTAACAAAGTTATTTTCCCTCTGACTAATTGTAAGTTGTGGGTTTGTTTTCAAAGAGTCTTCTCAGTTTTTTACTTATTATTCGACATGATAGGAACCACAAGTGGTGGGTGTTTTTTCACAAAATTATCTATTGTTATTGTTTTTACATAGTAATATTTTCAAGGCAATGGGGGACAAGTGGTGTGTTTTTTTTTTTTAATTATCTATTGTTATTGTTTCTGCATAGGATCATTTTATAGGTGGCGCAAGACAAACATTTTTTTTAACTCGCCGAAGGCCGGGTATATTGTACTTGCTCATTCGTAAACTCTGTGTTGACTTGCCATTACTTTGTCAGGCGATTAATTTTCCCTAAGGTTAAACATTAGAATTTAAAGAACAATGGCTTTTAATTACTTTTTGAAAACAATTTTTCTTGTTTATATTAATTATCTATTGTGGCATTCTGAATTCCTTTCAAATTAATGGTGTTACCAACCATAGGTTGTAGTTGCAATTATAAGATATGGATTTTTTTTGTAATAATCTATTATTTGTTAGTTGTTCGAGCTAAAAAAATAAAAGAGCTCTGGCGAGTTATTATTTTGCGGGGATGGCAAGTGGTGAGTCATTTTTTTGTTTATTTATATACATGGTTTTTTTTCATAATACTGTATTTATATATTTGTATTTGTGTGTACATGGCTTCACATCTTTGGAGAATTTTGTTAGGTTTCAACGTGGCAGAGTCGTTTGTGGAGGAAGAAAATGGGGAAGGGAGTGGTGTGTTGCAAGAATTCACATGTATCAAGTTATTAAGGTTGCAAGTAAAAGCTACTAGGCCATGTACTTTATATATTTTCTTTTTGGAGTTTCGAAAACTCAATTTATCATTTAGAATATCAAATTTCCACTTAATTAACTAAATTTTTATATATTTTTTATTTTTGGAGTTTTATAGACCGAATTAACATAGTGAATATTAAAGTTAAATTTAATTAAGTAAACTTCTAATATTTATAGATTTTTTTTGGCAAGTGATTATTGGAAAAATTATAGAATAGCTACCTCTCACTTCATAAATTTTTTTTTTAATCTATTTTAATTTAATGTTTAATAATAACCCACAATATCTACATATAAACATTTTGTACATAGAATCACTGAAATGAAAAACATTCAGGCCTCACATAACATCATTTTGTTTCACAACAAAACAAAATCTTTAAGAAAAAAGAAAAAAAAACAAAAACAAAACATTAAAAAAAAAGTGGGGCCCGACGTGCTCACAGTGATGGAAGCCTATAACACTTTGCATGATTTGGTCAACCAGAAAATCTAATACACGAGCAAGCATGACCTGACGTACTCACATCGATGGACACCTGTGGCACTTTTAAAAATCCATCTTACCATTTCAACACACCCACAATGCAACAAATTGCCTCGCATAACATCAAGCCGAATGCTTCTAATCTATCTTGTATTCCAATACTTCACATAAGACGAAATAAACCTTCTGCAGTCATCTGCAGGCATAATAATACACCCATTCAACTTGAAATAAATGCTATAGTTCCATGGCTACACAAGAAATATGACACCCATGCTTCAACAACGACACGTAAAATCATCCAAATGCAAAACATTCACATCACCAACGATTCGATGATCGAAGAATTTAATACACCAACGTTCTGAACAACACATAAAATCACTCAAACGTAAATTCTTCAATTACACTCATATATGTTGTATCCTAGTTACTATTATGGTCATATTGCTCTCTGATTCTCTATAATATTTGTTTTTTGTTACATTGCTTTGTTGTTTTTCAGGACCTTTGTAATCAGTGTATTTGGACTTTGAAATATTGTATTATATTTTTTTATTCATTATTTTTTTTTTATGACTAGGGGAATCGGCAACGGCGGCAGTATCGTACTCGTGTGACACGGGGTCGAATCATGATGGCTACCTTATCAACCCTAGGGAGAATCACACAGCCCACAAGCACACCTCCGGATAAATCGAGGTTTGAACTTGTGACCTACATAACAACACGAACGCCTTAATAGTACGTTCGCTGGCCACTAGACCAAGCCCCTACAGGCGAAATATTGTATTATATTGCTTAAGAACCTTATGTGTATTTGTATCTAGAGTCTTATGACTATTGTCGTCTTTTTTTTTTTCATTCTCGACATTCTTTGTCTATGGTTGGATTGCTTTTTTTCCAATAAAAAATTATGTGCTCCATGATTTTGTGTTTTGAAATATTATATTATATTATTTAAACACTTTATGTTTATTTGTACTATTTGTTAGCTGAAAAATTTGAATCATATTGCCTAGAAAGCTTGTTTTTATCTACATTTCTAATTAGCTTCTTTGTCTCAGTAAAGTCCCTTTTTAACGAGGTCCATCGTACTAAATGGATTCATTGTTTTTGTATTTCCTAATCGCTTATGTTATGCATCGTTAATGAATTGGTAGCATTGATATGCAACGAAAGGCTATACAATAATAATTGTGGTTTATGGATTTTCAAGTTCCTACATGCAATGAGAAAAATTGCTAGTATCTTTCACCAAGTAAACAACAATGGCTCCTCTCTTGTTTTTTCATGCTTAACATTCTTTGTTTATGGTTGGATTGATTTTTTTTTCAATAAAAAAATTATGCTCGATGAATATGTCGAATTTTTATTTTCAAGTATTATGTTATAATATTTAAACACTTTATCTTTATTTGTACTATTTGTCAACATGATGCTTTGGATCCTATTACCTAAGCACTTCATGTTTAACATCAAAATTAATATATGAGGGGTGCTTCTCTTTGATGCTTTATATTCTTTGTTTTTGTTGCATTGTTTTGTTTTGTTCAAGAGCTTTGTAATTGGTGCATTAGGGCTTTGAAATATTGTATTATATTGCTTAGGAACTTTATCTTTATTTGTATCTAGACTGTTATGACTATGGTCATCCTCTTCTTTCATGCTCGATATTCTTTGTTAATGGTTGGACTGCTTTGTTTTTCAATAAAAAAAATTGTACTCAATGAATTTGTTTTTTCAAATATTATGTTATTTTATTTCAACATTTTATCTTTTTTTCTGTACTATTTGTCATCCTGATGCTTGGGATCCTATCACCTAAGGAATTTTTTTTTGTTTACATTTCTTTATTTAGGTCCTTTGTCTCAAAAAAATCCCTTCTTTATGATTCAAGACCATTGTACTAAATCAATTCATTGTTTTGAATTTCCTAATCACTTATGTTAGCCACATACAATATTATCGGCATTAAGATGTTGAGAAACACAGTATTAATGAATCCAAATAGTGGTCCATGTATATGTTGATGCATCATTGATTAATTTTCATCATCAATATGCAACAAAGGACTATACAATAATAATTATGGTTTATGGATTTGCAAGTTCATGCATGAATTCAACGAGGAAAAAATTACTAGTATCTTTGACCAACTAAACAAAAACGGCTCCTCTCTTCTTCATGCTTATGAAGGATGGGGCAATTGTCGTTAACATTTGTGTAGACGACAACATGACATAGTTAAAAAAAAATAAGTTGTGGTTAGTATGGGTCTCGGTGTCGATTATGAACATCTCATCTCCCTAAACAAAATTTCACTATATTACCCTGATATGATAAATATCAATACTCAGTTGATGTTTAGAATAAAAATTAATATCTAAGCCCTAATTTTAAGATGTTTGTAATAATGGATTTTAGGGTATATGACCTCACATGGAGAAAGTACAAATTGGAGGGTTTTCTAGTTTTTTATGGACTTAACAAATGCTAGTCCAACAAAAAAAAATAGAATATGAAAAAACAAAAAAGAGTCGATAACATTTCACATACAATGCATTTTTTTAGCAAATCTCTAGTGATTTAAAATTGAAAACATGTTATAAACTTTTTCAATAGCTTATTATATGTAGTATTTTCTATTGATCTTTTTCATCGTGGTGTGTGTTACCCCTCATTTCTAGGGGTAACTAAGGAGATGATGTCTTGAGGCCCTCGGGTTGTCGACATGGAGTATTGAGAGACAAACCAATAGGCAAATCCCCACATCACACCACTCATCATCATGAGATCGATGGTTGCACCATTCACCACACCAGCTTGGCTCATAGAGGATGGCATGTCTTTCTCCATGAGGTAACAAGTTTGGTGTTGTGGTAAGTGTCATTTTAATAAATGAAGCATCTAAATATGTTGCAAAGGGTCCTTGATGAGTCTCCTCAGGGAAAGGGTTGCAAATGGGGGGTCTCCTTGATGAGTCATTGTACCGCTCCCACACATAATTACCACTTTCCATGCTTCTTTCCCTTCATTTCCTCATATTTTGGGTTTTTGGGCCACATTGACCCAAGAAGGGCTTGTACCTCATTTCATGGAAAGAAGGGGTTGAAGGCGCAGAAGCTTGTAGCTGGAAAAAGATAAAATTCAACCATAAACCTTCCAGATTCTCACCAAGGGATCCTAAGAACAATGAAATGTTTCTCACAAAAATTTGAGGGACTCGTAAAATAATAACTAATCAAATATGCCAACCAAGGTAGAGCGTGTGTGGGAAATGTTTTTCATGCTTAGGTAGAAGTCCCACACATCGTCTTCAACTTGGGGAAGCATAGTGTGACCAAGGTAGAGTTAATGTGGGCAATGTTTTTCATTCTTAGGTAGAAGTCCCACTTTAGCTTCAACATGGAAACACACTAATTAAATAATGGCAAAATGGGTTTGGAAAAATCATGCATCACAGATGAAGGGCAACACACCCTCTACAAAGGCACCCATAAATGAGACAATATGAGCCCTTGTATGTCAAGAAACCCCATGCCCAAAAGTATCACCCCCATCCACCTCATACTCTTTACATGACTTAGAGAGGGTCCACCTGGGAAACACTCCTTGACTTGGGGAATGACTCACCCAATAGGTCACCATAAAAACTCTCCCATACCTAAATTTGGCAAGTTGCATAAGGTCTTTGAGCATTTGTTTATTTTGATAGGGCATATTTGATGCACATGTTCAGGTGGTTATTTTATTATATATGGATTACTTGACATGATGTTTGTGACTTGTGAGCCCTTGGAGGGAAAATTTGTCTATCTTTGCAGGACCTTGACAGATGGAAATATATTTTGTGAAGGCACAAGTTCACTTGGTCCTTCATTTGGGGCATGAATCCCAAAGGATGGATGATGCGCCCCTCTCCTAGGGACACATGGATGATTGTTGTTTCCTTTGGAGGCATGAGAGTACACCTTGAAGTAAGATACTATCCCTCCACTTGCCCAACGTTTGGCCTTGGAGGCCTAAAATGTCACCTTCTAGGGCTTGATGTCGCATTGATGGCTAGGATTCAATGGTGGTGATGATGATGTGGCATGGTTTGATGGGGAGAGAGACTCTTGCCATGCATTGGAGCATTATATGTCTTGTTCCATGGCCTTTGGAGGCCTAACGATTTCTTCTAGAGGCTAAAATGTCTCCCTTAGGGCATGATGTCACCCCTTTATGAGTATAGTTTATGTAAATTTTGAATTTCAATTTGTAAACGAGAAAATTAAGGAGGTCGACCTCCTTATTTTGTGTTTTGCCCTAAATTATTTGGACAAACTAATTTTACAAGGTTTGGTATAAATACATGCCTTGTCTTTTTCATTTGAATATAACTCACTTCAGAGTTTAGACTCTCTTGGCTGAAATTTACGCCCTACTTGGGCATTTTGCTCTATCTCTCTCTTGATTCTATCTTTGTGATGCTAGTACTTTTTGATTGGTGAAGAAGTGGTACGCTATCTCTTGGAAGGATTTATTTTGGTACTTTGATGGAATATGCTTGATAAGAAAGGGTTTCTTCAGGTTATTTCTTGGAATTGGTAAGGGTTTTCTGCATTAATTGTTTGGTTTGTACTTGTTTCAAGCATTAATTTGTCTAGACCCTTGGAGGAGTATAAGGGAATGCACCCTCCATCAAATATTTCTTGTTATAATTGGATTGCCTACTTTTTCAAAGGTTGCTAGGAGGAGTAAAAGGGATTACACCCTCCTAGAGATACCTTGTTAGATTTACTTGCTCTAGGAAGTAAAAGGGCTTACAACCCTAGAGAAGTAGTAGATATACTCTTACACAAGAGAATCCATAACCCAATTGATTAGGCACTAGTCTATGTTGCATTGGAGATGCAATATTATTGCATTGGTATACATGAAATTGTGAGATATTGCATTTGTTCAAGTTGGAATCTTTTCTTAGTGTTATAAGCTTGCTTATTCCCTAAGGGCGTCCTATTTTAGCCAAAGAATTTATTGTTGTAGTAACATTAAAGATACAAACATTTGGGATGCAAAAAAACTTAAACTCTTTCATTGCTCACTATTCTACCATTAAAATTTGCTTGCAAGCTGCCATAACTAAACTCCTTATCATTGGCTATCTTTTGGGTGGATTTTTTGCTGATTTTAGTGGTTAGATTTTGTTGTGGTAGCAATTTTTTTCTACAGCCATAAGGCTGCCTTAATATATTGTTGATAAAATCATTTTTCAGCCCTATTTTACCATCAAAACTTGTGTCCAAGTATTGGGATATTATCTACATTTTCAGGTCTAGATCACCCAATAATTATATGGTGTTTTGCATGGTTAATTTTGCATGCTTGTTCCCCTTTGGTTTAAGTCTTGTACACATATCGTTTGTCTTTCTCTAGGCAGGGCTAACATTATTTTGCAGGTACTCAACGATTGGAAACCATTCTCCCTCCACAAGACTCTTATCCAAGACTTCATCCATATCCAAACTTGAACTATAGTGGAATTCACTTATCATCGTCTCACTTTATGTCTCAATCCCCCTAGGGTCACCGAGATTCCCCATTTTTGGTGACTTATCATCACTAAAGTGAGGGGAGTGTCTATCTAAGGTGATAGTGGGTAGGTACTCCCATAGTTGTCACACTCTTGTGGTTTGGGTCGGGATTTACCCAACCTACAATTTGTGCGATAACAATGTGTATGCCTACGTGGAATCCAACTTGCTTTTACACTGTGCATAAGTAACATTATTGCAAGTGTAAAATGTTCTATTGTTGCAATTTTAACTTGTTGCATAAAGTTTCGATATCGAATGTGAAGGTAATAGAAAGATTCCATGAAGATTTATCAATAACATCAACAAGATTGTGGTCTCCAGAACATACGGGTACATACACTTTTAAACAAGTTTTGTATAACATTGCATTCCTCTATCTTTGTATAGACTATCTCGAATCAATTACTTTTTTTCCAATATCGTGTGACTATGAATATATAGGCTTGTAGCTTATTTGTAAGCATATTGCAATTACAACTTATTATACCTGCCAAAGGTTAGGTATATTGTGATCTCTTGGCAGTCAACTCTACGTTGCCTTGGAATTAGTTCCTTGGGTAATTTGTTTTGCTAAAGTTAAACATTAGAATTGTAAAAATGATGATTTTTTGTTTTATTTTTTTGAAATGATTTTTTTTGTGTGTTTCATTACCTAGAGGTGTGAGGTGACTTCGATTTGCCAATTTTTATCTTATTATCGGCTATGTTTTATTTTTAAATATATCAAATTATTAATGGTTTTGGCATATTGTAATTTCAAATATAATACCAAGTACTATGACAACTTACAAGGAATATATTGGTGACTTGTGAAAAAGATATACAATGAAAAGAGAAACTCAACAATGAACAATATAAATTGATGTTTTACTAGAGAAATATTGCTTGTGTAGTATAAAGCTTTGTCTATATTCTAGCAGACCATTCATTTAACGGATTGGAAGCCCTATTGCATTTTAGATACACATGAATAGAAATTAGAAAGGGTACAATAAAACACTTTAAAACATATTTGTGAAAACAAGTTACAGAGGAAATTACATCTTATCAACTTCAACTAAATAGGTCTTCACTTATAGAAGTGCATACTATTAGTAACCTAGAAGAATATTTGAACAAAATGTCTAGATTAGCATCAATTGAAATAACATTAGGAGATATAAGTCTATGGGGAAATATTTTAGGTTTATCGGGCGATAGTTTTTGCATACATTGCGCATTGAATTGGAAAAAAATGCCAATAAGAGTTTGGTCATAAGGTCAAATGAAAATCTAGTTGCATTTCAAGTCAAACTTGTGTACAAACAACTATGACATATTGTTTCATGATCAAAATCCATATGCTAGACATTTAAAGCCACTATTGTGCAAAATAACTATTTGCATTTCACCTACTTTTTCGAGAAAACAAAGTTAATGAATTTCATATGTTTCAAAGTACATATGGTGAGAGTTCTTTCTAGACACTATGCCAATTTGAAAATAATCAATACAATGTATCTTCTTTGCGATGAATAATGTCACAAACTTTTTGGAGTGCAACTATACACTACTCCAGTCGCTAGTTCATTTCTAATATGTAGAAGTGGCCTACGATGCACTAGAATTGAAAGGTCTCATAATTGGATATGTAGGAAAATAAGTGTTCAAGTTCCATTAAATAGTGAAGAGTTGGATACATTAACAAAATATTTTTAACAACTTCGTGTTATACTCATCGATGAGGCATCTATGATAGGAGAAAGATTCTTCTACAAAGTTGAAAAATGTCTACGAAAAATATAGACACCGACATCCTACTTTGGTAATGTTGACTTAATATTTCCTAAAGATATGTACCAGACACAACCTATAAGGGATTCAATGATCTTTGAAGAACCAGTGATCAAGAAGTAAAATAATCCATACACATTTTTGGCAAGATGAGGTCAAGTGCTATGAATTGCAAACCATGATATGTCAAAAAGACATTGATATTATTAGACTATTGAACAAAATGAGACTTAACAAACAATGAGAGAAAATAATCAAATAAGCATATTTCTGCAACAATACATGCATTCACTAGAAATGAAAGGAATAACACATAGGTTTTTACAGAAGGAGAAATATGTTATTCATTACGTTTGGAAAAAATTGCGGAATTAACAATGGAATGTTCGTGTATCAGAAGCATATTCGACCGACGATGACATTATTCATTATTTACTATAGTTTAAGTCAAATTGAGATCATTGTGACATCCTCCTTGGAAGTTACAACAAAGCAATATAGTTGCATCTATCTCATAGCTTCATTGAACATAAGTACTTATATTTTTTCCACTTTAAAGATAATGTTGCTCAAAATCACAAGTTACATTTAGAATGTCAATTGTTTGTTGTTTCATACCCAAATAAATCTAGAGACCCTCATTATGTTGAAATGTATTCTCATATGCACATTTATACCAAGATTGAAGTTCCAAAACATGATCACAAACAAGATTGAATTTGGTTTTTTAAGGTAAAGTGTTCTTTCTTATTTTTCGATACATTAATGCTATATTTATTTTATTTTTTCTTTCTTTATTAGAAAATTCATCATTTTCCTGATAAAATATAAATGAAAAATATGTAGTTTTGACTGCAGACATAGTTATACTACCAGCAACCTTGCAAGCAAGCTTGAGATTTGAGAAAAGGAATTGCAATATAGCACACCTGCAAGTACAGCCACTCTTGCATACATCAGATTATGTTTTCAATTTGTCTAGTAGAATACCTAAAACTACGCACTTTCTGCTTTTGCATTGTATTAATATATAAAATTTTAAACTATTTGTTATAGGATATCTAGTGGACTAGATTTTTAAATTTTCTCCTCATAACTGTTAAAATTCATTTCATCTTAGATTTCTAGGATAGTAAAATAAAACTCTTATGTTTTATGTTATCCCAACATCTGGATACTTAGTAGAGTGAAACAATAAATTTAATAACATATCAACTTGATGACCTTGCGATCCATTAGTAGTGATTAGTGTTGGGCGCAGGCCTATTTTGAGGAGAGACCTATTTTGGAAAGGAAGACCTAATTTTGGAGCACGTGCAACAAGTGGCAAGAAAGCAACATGAAGAAAAATAAGGAAAAGAAACATGCAAGAGGAAAAGCCACATGGCGAGGAGGAAGACAAACCTAACCATATTAGGGTTAGGGTTTTTAATAAGGATTGTAATGGCTATAAGCCAATAGAGTAGTATAAATACACACCTAGGAGGTCTAGGTTAGGGGTTCAGATATTGTTGGTTGTAGAAGAGTCGAATAAGGTAGATTTTGAGGGTTAGATCATAGGCTGAGGAGTCTGGTGTGATCTAATTTGCCACATAAAGGATTGTTTCCTCGATCTTGATTGTATTGCTGAGATGTAATGTGCACAGCGCCAAATTTTCCAACAGATTAAATAAAAGAGCAGTGAATCAAAATCTTTGTGGACGTATCCCCGGGAGGGGGTGAACCACGGTAAAAATTGTGTTATGTTTGATGTTTCTTGAATGTTTATTTCTATCCATGCTTATCTTATGAATGAATGATTAACTATATGTATTAGCATGCATGCATAAGGTTACAGATGAATGAATCTTAGGAATACATGAATCAGTAACAAGTTTAATGCATAAGGAAAGATAGAATACACTCCTAGATCCCCACTCATTCCCAGATTGCAAACACTTGGGTATTTCAGTCACACATAGAGATATCTCGGGTGAGACTGCGTTGTGCACCCTGTGCGTGGTGTTTCCTTCTGGTTTACCAGGAAGGCCGGTAGTTTTAGATGGTTTTGTTGGAAACCTATTCAAATATAAACTTGGGTCAACCCAAGAGGAAGTAAGAAGTTAGAGATCTAACCAACAATCATCCATTTAGATATGGCCCACTTGTTTTTTGACTACGGAATATGCACTTGTATTTAAAATCTAGAGATACAACAATACTTGGAGGATCCCCTTTGCATAGGTCAAATTCAGACTTCAGAAAATAGGTCTCAGTATAATTTGCAATATCCTTGTTGATTCATCACCTTTGTCTATTTCGATACTTTGTTGTTTAGAGTGAAAAAATGCAAGTAACAATACAAGACATATTTTAACTTCCAAATAGGGTCTTGTAGTATACTAATGTTTTATGCAAAGAAAATTGTATTAATTTGCAAATTTTACATTAGAAGAATGTAGAACATAGAGTATAAAAGATATAGGAACTTGATACGTTTGGAAAGATTCTTTGCAACTTGGATATGATATTATATCCAGAGTCTTCCATTCTACCATTCTACTCATTTATTTCCCATCTAATATTGTTATGGATTGTCTAATGGAGCATAGTTTTAACTTGCATGCTCAAAAAACCATAAAATTCATTTTACTCATTCACTTCTGCTGGAATCTGGTCCCAAGTGGCCTGGTACACAATCGGTAAATCATTTCCATTTGGAGTCTAGATGGCCAAATCCCATATTTTCTTTGAATCACAAATCCCTTTAGGATCAAACTTAAAGTAGAAATAGCACCATTGGGCATGTAGACATGAGCTACTTTTTCATTGTGCCACATAGGAATTTTGAACAATTAACTGTGTATTAGAAATCTGCATTGCTTCTACCATGTTACATTTTCTTGACAACAAATGTCATATGTTAAAACTTGAACCTTGAAGATTAACATTCTGGCTAAACATTTGATAACAATACAATAAGTTAAAGATATTGCATCGTTGGTGTTACTTGTATGTCTTCAACAAGATCATATTGGTTCCTTTGTTTTATATATATATAGACACACACACACACACACAATAGCTTTGAACCAAAGAAACTAAAAACATAACCAATACAACATAAGAAACTAACCGCTAGGCTGATAAAATTTGAACCAATCTATTTCTATTTTATTCCATTTGACAACAAAACAAAAACTAAAAAAAAAGAAGAGGCTAACACCAGGGTACTCAAAATCATCACAACCTATAGCACTTTGCACCAACAAAGCTAGAGTTCCACGGTTGGACGAGACAAACATAATGATACTATAGCTTTGACCCCTGGAAAAACTGAAAATATAGCCAATGAAATCCAAAAATTAGACAAATCAACAAGGATAGGTAGAATTACCAGAACCCAAAACATTCACGTTGTGGACGATTTGGTCGACCAAAGAATCTAATACACCAGCAAGCCGGGCCCAACGTACTCACAACCAATATATATAATGATACTATAGCTTTGACCCCTGGAGAAACTGAAAATATAGCCAATGAAATCCAAAAATTAGACAAATAAACAAGGACAGGTAGAATTACCGGAACCCAAAACATTCACATTGTGGATTATTTGGTCAACCAAAGAATCGAATACACTAGCAAGTTAGGCCCAACGTACTCACAACCAATATATATAATGATACTATAGCTATATTATAGACATATATATTTAAGATCTACTTATTGTTCTCTCTCTCTCTCTCTCTCTCTCTCTCTCT
>SNQJ01S0007922.1:29985-52215 GCA_010110895.2 Picea sitchensis | reverse complement strand
GGTCTTTTGAACAAATAGTTTGAAGGAAGCACCTTCCATTCACAGAACTCAATTTCTATAACATGAAAAGGTATTTTTGAGGGATCAATAGGACTATAGCAGTCCCATAGAGTCTGTCCCAACTCCATAACTGTGAAGTTGATCCTTGGGAAAACACCTTGAGTATTTTCCAACCAACACAGAGGCCAAACTTGTCATATTACAACCATTCAAATGTAGCAGTTTACAAAAGAACAATAAGCATTATTACCATCAATTTCACACGAGGCACATTTTGACACAATATCATGCCATCATCCTCTTATATCTAGGAGGTATATGTTTAACACAAATACAAGCATTCAAATCATGCATTTCAATTCAAGTGCATAGGGTATATGAAATACTTATCTATTATGAGTTGCATCCAGTCAACTGACTATGGGTGTTCGCCTTTCCACCCAACTGTAGGCTCAGAGGCATTCACTCTTAGCACTCTAGCCACCCATGTGCCAACCCATGATATCACTAGGGAAACTTCTACAAATTCTCATAGATCCTCTCTCTGTCACAACCTATGTGAGGCTTATCAAGTGCTCCCTCAACATCAAGCTCACAACCTTCTTCTCAGGTCAATTTTTCTGGGTTCTTTTTCCAAAATCAAGAAAGGTATCAGGGAGTTTACTCTCCTCCACCTCTCTGGCAGTAGTATAAGTCTCCATTCTTCCCCACTGAGCTTAAGACTTCCAAGGGGTTTATCATATGCCTTCCCAATTGGATTTCCACTATGCAAGAGAATCCCTTCACAGCTACACTGTCCCTCGAACCCCTCTCCTTCCAACACCAGTTTCTTTCCAGCCAGCACCAAGCCCGCAACCCTCTTTTTCTCTAGTCTGGGCTTCGGGTATTCTATGCTCTAGTTCAAAAATATTCCATGAGTTCTCTGATCTTTCCATTACACATTCTCATGCATTGTTTTCAGTAATTCTCTTCCTCAGAGATTGGATTCCTCCTTGTTTCTCTCTTGTAAAAAAAAGAAAAAAATCTTTCAATTGTTCTTTTGAGCTGGAGAGCCTCACGTGCTCTCTTCTTTCTCTGGTATCTTTCTTCTCTTGCACGCCCTCTCCCTTTTTTTCCCCAGGGAGGTTCTAGGAATGTCCTCTTCCTTTTGTCAAAAGGAATTCTGGTCAATCTTGGTCTGTAGGAAACTTCACTCTGTGGTAATTCGGGCTAACATTTTTCGGTCTCCTCAACTAGACCCTCCATGCTTCCATTCATTGAGGTAGTTTATTGTTCAACCAACATTCCTTTTCTCATTAACTGATTTTTCCTTGGGATAAGGATGAGGCTTATTATTTCGACAAAGATAATTTGGGTAATTTTGACATAATGAATGCTCTCTACATTTTCCTCAGTCTTTCCTCTTGTGATATCATGGACAATACTTCAAGTCTTCACCCCCATAGTTAGTTGTTCAAAATCTAAACAATAATAATACATTTACATTGTTTACATGCCATAGCATGGTAGTAACAAGTAATGATTAATTACAAGCTAGGGAAACAAGGGTATTACATAACAATGTTGCATTGTCCCAAATGTCAAGCTGAAATCTCATTCAACTATTCAGATCGGTTAAAGTGCAGCATAATCAACACAAGAAATACAAAAGTATTGTGTTCTCTTACACATGATATTTTAAGAAACCTTTTACCAAATTTAACAACAATATCATACGAAGATTACCTAAAACAAAATTCTAATGTTATCTACATGTTGTGTGACTTTAGCGTTCTTGGAAAATTTATACTGAATCGGGACAATACAATAGTTGAAATAGAAAAGGATGCACCATAATAAGATGCAACAAAATGAGATTCACCTTGTTTAATTTTTGCAAAAAAAAAAAATCAATAAAAAAAGTTATGTTTCAAAAAAAATGTTTAACTAATATTCTTGACAATTTCAATTTCCCATTTCATTCCATGTCTTCTGACATTATTCGTTGTAAATTGCATGGCTATCAAATTTCGCGTATGGATGCAGAATCCTTGAAAAGCCTATATGCAACTGGATTTTACACTGAAATGCATATATTTTTTGAGTGTAGTATAGTTTAATTTTCTTCGGAATTTTGTTTTTGGCTTCATTTGGAGAATTTAATATATAGAATATGCTTATGTGAAAGCTTCTCCTACTTTCATTTCTTGATGTAACTCAAATTGAACCACAACATTGTTTCACCTGAAAATAATAGGCTCTTTCACACTCAACTCTAAGAATTTGAGGTGCTTGACAACTTTTTTTCCAATAGATATATTGTGTTTTAAATTTAGTTCTATGAATTTCAGTCACTACATGGCATCTGTCTTATTAGTCAAAAGCCAATGATTTAGTACATGTTTGAATTTCAAATTATGTTCTGAAAATTTGAAATTATTGATCTTGCTTGTACTCGTTTACTGCCCTTTGTTATCTCTATGCATATATTTTTTTTCCTTGGATACTTGCATTGTGTTTTTTTAATATATATGTTTTCATTATCACACTTTGTCTCTAAATACCAAGGATGAGAAATGCTTCAAATATGAATGTGTTTCCCATAACAAATGTCATTATTATTCGATCGATTGATGTCAAGTTGTTCTTTATTTGTTTATAGCAATTAATTTCCATGGTAACGTGTCTTTTTTCATTCTTCTTATGTGCCTTTCTATTTATTTTAGTCATATGCCTATTTTCTATTTTTCCTTGTTTATATATTAAAAATTGATATCTAACTTGTTTATTGATATTTAAGTGTTTACTTATTTTTATTTTTATATTATGAATTTTCTTGAAATTGCACATAAAAACATGCATTTATGCTTCAACATGTTGATTGAAAAAAATGAATATTTTGTGCAAGATACAATTTACAAAATAGTTACCAAAGAATATTATATAAAGGTTGTAGAAGACTTTAAACTTCCACTTATTAGAACTATTATCTTAAAACATTCTCAAGGGGCAGGTATAAGCAACTTTGTTGTTTTTTTCACTTGTTTTTTTTTAAATAATGCAACTACATAAATACATACATAATTTATATAAATATAACATAATAGAGATAACATGAATTGTAAAATAGAAATAAAAAGATTTAAATATAGAATTTTAAGGCGCATGTGGAATGTGAAAGGATAAGATTTAAGTTGCACGAGGATCCACATAAGGGGATGAAAATGAAAGAAATTCAAAAAACCCATATGCTTAAGCCAAGACGAACACATGTAATATTTAGAGATACATGATTTTATATAAAGAATATAGAATCAACACATTGTTATTAAATATATAAATGGTGGGAGATGAATGGGAAGGTTGGTTGGGAGAAAATTAGAGTGTTGATATGTGATGGAGGAGGTTGTGGTTGTGCTACTATGAAGTGGTAGGTGGTTTTGGTACATTGATGTGATTTAGATTTGATAATGTGTTTACATTAGTGTTGATAATTGGATCTAGTAGTGTGATTATTTTAGTGTTATTACTTTAGCACTATGAGTTAGATCTAATGGCTTAGAGATTGTGCATTTTGCAACAACATCGATTTCTTCCTTTTTCTAGGAGAGTAGTGCATGGCTTGGTGGGCCTTGGGAGAACAATAATATATTAGGGTGGTACAAAAATATTGGAAAGAAGGATTGACAAGGCGACAAGAGATAAATTCAGAAGGCTAGGTGCAAGTGGACTCCATCCTTGACTTGACTTGTTAGATGTCTCTATCAATCTCTTGGCACTTTCATGTATCAAATCAAATTGTAAACTTTGGATTTTAGATATTTTAATATTTCATGGAATTTGTTGTATTTGAGATGGTGAATGGAGAGATCTCCATCATCTTGATCATTTCAGTGGTATCTAGTTATATTGATGGTGTTGGGGTTACCTGTGTTGGTAGAACCATGATCATGGTTGAAGTTCAACAACTTTGAGTGAATTTCATGAATTTGATTTAATTTCAATTATTAATTATCGAAAATTTGGTTTATAATTAGAGCTATACTATAATAATGGATGATATTACATACTTGGTTATTATTAAGGGGCTACCTATTGTTGTTCACTAGGTCATCCTAATTTTCATAGGAGAGAATGCCAAGGCATGATGTGTAGGTGCATCTCCTTGTGCCATTCTAGACCTTTGAGCGAAATCTTGGACCAAAGGTGGGGTACCCTCTATATTTTCTCAATATTTATTCCCACTTGTTACATATGAACAAGATTTGTTCTTTGAATCCTTTCCCTATGCATTGTGATCACCTCTACAATTTGCAATAAACAAAAAAAAATGGTGATGTATGTTGTGGGAGGGAGACCAAGGACAAATAACCAAAATATTTTAAGCGTAGGCTCAACTGGCTCACCTCAAAGGGGGACCTTAATCATAGCTCCATCCATAAAATATAATATGAAAAAAGGAATTAGTTATGAGCTTATGCTTGGATGTTGAACACTACTTTTGTAACAATGTACACATTTACTAGACATAAAAACTAAATGTGCAAGTATAAATCCATTGGTTCATTCAACACCATGTGAGAAAGAAAATACGAAGAGGGAAAAAATCATGATATTACTAAGTTTTGTTCATCAATGAATGATATAATTACATTGGTCCTAGTTTTCAATAACAATCTCAATAGTTTGTTTGATACAATAGAAGCTCTAGGGTTTGAGCCTATAAAATCACAGTCTTGGAGTGACCATCCTTTTAATACAACCTGGGAAGTAGGGGTACAAACTATAGATCTTGATACTGGTCATGATTGAATCCCTTTACAATTATACTATTGAGATGATGTCTACAGAGAGATAAGGAAAATGAGAGGAGAAGAAAGGATGGTGACAATGTTGCAAATTCGATTAAGAAGTCAATTGCTCAAGTTTTTGACAACATAATGATGAAAAAATCTTGATGATCCCCCATTTGTCTTGTTGCAACTTCTTCTTTTATAATCCATGCTTTCCAAAAATGGTGATTGGATGAATCTTGGATTTTCATGGGAGTGGGTGGGCTACCTGGCCAATTCTTTAATTTGTTCCATCTGGTTTAGAGAAGCCATACTAGGGGGTGACCAAGAAATATGGTGTAAATACACTTATGTTCTTATTTGTCTTTATGACCACTCCCCCTTCAAGCCCTGAGATGGTGGTCCTAACCATCTTGATGGTTGCTAAGAGTGGTAGTTGATTGTCCATGAAAGTTGTGTTTACCCTAATTGGGCTAGTAGTTTCCCCCATTACTTCATTTTTTTATTCCCCATTGTTTGTAGAGGAAAATTGTTGATTGATTTGGTGGAGTGGTGATGCCTTTGAACATGGGTCGGTAGTGAAGTGTCTATTTCCCCCTAGGGCCCTTTTTTTCATGTAAAGTTGGGTAGGAATGTCGGAGAAAGAAAATTTGATCGTTGGGTTCATGCCATGTAGAGCTCCTTACCTTCCCCATGAAAATCCTTTGTAGAATCCTCATTGAAGCCCTTTATGTGATTTGGGGCCAAATCGCATGGTGGTTTTTTATTGGCGTGAATATATGGTGATGGGTTCCTTTGGATGAACCTCTGGAAGGGGACACATGTCAGGATCTAAGTAGCTACAGAGATCTAGATTCCTTAGGGGTGAATCTCTCGCATATTGAATGTGAGTCATTGATATGGATTGACATGTGAAACCTCTGTCATTGGGTCTCCCTTTGTTGGGCCACAAATTTTTACACTACAAGTGCACCCCCGTTGGTGAATTTCTAGGTGTTGATATAATTGGAAGATATAATCTAAGTCATTCATCGGTCCTAGAGACCTTCCCTATGATTCTCTTATATTTGTCATGAGGCCATCCTATCATGTTGATCATATTTATTAGGTGAAATCCTAATTGTTCGTGGCATCAACATGACATTTTCTTTATTTCCCTAGATCTACCATGATACTTTTTGAATTGTCAATCTTAATCGATGGGGATAAACTCCACCATTCATGGTTATTTGTAACGTTTAGCCCCATTGATGGACATGTTAACACTTGGTATTTTTTTTTGGATGTATCAAAGAAACCCCAAGGTAACTATTTCAACCGGCTTTAGATTGTATTCTGATCTATACAATCAGAGAGGGCTCTCTCAAAAAATCAAAAGGATTTCACACTTAAGAAATATAGAAGAATAAAACTCAGAGGTTAGATTCTGATATAAGATAGGTTTGTTTTGTTTTAAAGAGATGGTAGGAAAAGAAAGAGAGAAAGTATCGTTGGGCAATGGAGTCAATATTTGAAAACAATGACTGGTAGGTAGAACTTTCCAAAGGAACAAAGGCTAAATTAGGTGATGAAATTTCATTTTTGAGTTTGGTTGTGTACGGTGGAAGAGGAAAAGAAACATACAACATAATCAGAGCACCATGAAAGATGAATTCTGACCTAGTTAAGAAGATAAACAGAGTTTAAATCACTTGAGTCTAAAACACCATTAGATGAATTCTAGACCCTTTAATTATCCAATTTAAATAGAATAAAATTAAGATGAAAGTAAGGACACAATAAGTACATACAAAGATAAGAGTACATACTTCAGACCACCACCATTATAATATTTTTCATAAAAATTTCAGGACTTCTGCATTTGTATTTCATTCAGATTCAAAGAATATTACAATAAGGATCAAAATAACTATAATTTCTGCCAACCTCACCCCTCTTTGAACCTTCAAAGTGCTCAAATATAAATATAAATATCATATTCTATTCTAAGGAGGTCGAAGTCCATCTTTTCCAAAAATAGAGAGTTGTTACAATAGCTTATGAAAGAATATTTGCCAAAAATCTGCTCATATCCTACTATCTAGGGTTTGATTTTTAACCAACTAAAAATGTGCCAACTGAAGAGAAAATCATGGGATTTGATAGGATAGTATCCAAGCTTCAATATCCATATCAATTTTGGATCCACCTTGTTGAGTTGTAGGACCATCAAGTCGAATTTCAAATATTCTAAAACTTTGTCAGCAAATCTGGCTTGGAGAAATTCTGGAAACTAGGCCTCAAATATCATTTCATATCTTCCAAATAATAACACCTGCATCAAACCTAAAAGAGGTTTTTGTTATGGGGTCCATTATTGAAAAAAATGTGTTTTGGTTTTCAAACCTTATTCTCCAACTCTTTGGAATCTACGCCCAAATATGATGACTAAAACAAGAAAACATTAAATGCTAAAATATGGAAAAATGGACCATAAATATTCATTTGAATCTCTCAAATTATGACACCTGTGTACAAAGTGACAAAGGTTTTTTTTATTGAGATCATGCTTTAAAAAAACCTCTCTGGGTTTTTCCAAAATGCTCTCCATTTGTTCAAACTAAGATCTTGAAGTTGACTGCAAAACAGTCATTCCGAGAACTTGCGTAGCAAATTTGCGTAGCGCACTTGATTTTTCTTGAAACCTGTGCAACTTCTGGTGGTAGAAGCTTGTTGGAGACCTGTAATTATTTCAAAACTATATTCTCATCACCTCCCACTTTTCTTGCTAATCACGTGTGCCTACAACATTTGCGTAGAAAATTTGGGCTACCATTGAGCAAGTGCTACCTATAGCATTTGCATAGAAAACTCCATCTTGTTGTAACTCGTGCAGATCCAAGTGGAAGAAAATGTCTGGGAACCTGTATTTACCTAAAAATTCATATGCATTTCACTTCATGGTGTATTTTTTAATCATATGAGTCTACAACATTTGTGTAGCGAAAACTTGCTATGCAAATGTTGTGTATGACAATTTATCAGTCAGAACAACAACTGTGCCTGGAAAATGTTTTATGTTATCACCCTTGTGAAAATCATTCTCTAACATCAAATGCATGCTTCCCACAACTTCTATGACATAAAAAAAAAACTTGGGATGACCTATTACCCCTTTGATTCATTGTCTTTCATGATGGTGTATTATGAAATAGACACAAAAACCTTGTAGACTCAGACCTATGACTTGACTCTCCTTTGACATGCATATTTCCCTTTATTTGATCAATGGCCTAAGGCCTTTAAATCACCTTATGAAATAGAACACACTCACTGTGACTCATTTAGTAATGTCTTGGTCTTCCCAAGACCAAGACATGACTCTGAAAACTCAGAAAAGACCTTTAACCCTACACCAAAAGCAAAGATGCTAACATGACCAACTATTATGAGTCACTTTGAGCTATTGATCTTCAAACCTAGGGAGGATCTCAAGTATCTGTGGCTCCTTAACCTTTTTAGATCCTCCATTCACTGAACAATTGTGAGTTAAAGTGGACTATTGATAATATTCGATAGGATCAATCTCAACCATTTGCAACACCCTTCACATTTTTCATCTTCGGTAGGAGGAATCTCAACCATTGGACAAACACATAAGATAGTAGTTACCCTATGACAATATTGATTAACAAGGTTTATATTGGGTTTCCCAAGTCCATATTAAGCAGTGAGATCATCTAGATCATACGATGGATTCTTTGGGATGAGGCTTGACACATCCCCTACGAGTTCAACATGTGTAAAGTAATCAACTAAACTAATTAATTTATTACATAATCTTATTGAAAAAACATGCATATTAAATATGTGGTATAAACTAAATCATCTTAACAAAAATATTGTTAACCTTGACCCCTCCAACATAAACAACTTATAAGCCATCATCCATATAGAGAGAATATGTGACATTATGAATCTTTTGTCTTCCCTGTCTTGTGAATCCCATGCTTGTAGCGTCAAGTAATTTTTGTGTGGACGCTAGTTAACATAAAATAAATCTTTAGTGTTATAAATGAATTAATTATCAATTTAATAATAAATATACTAATATTGTTTTGTATGGAAAGCATTAGAATCCATAACAATTAATTGAAGAAATTGTACACCAATGCACCATAATTATCTTGACAAGATAATGTATCGATTCTCTCAAAACAAATAATTGCTATGTACTTATCTCAATCTAAAGCATTGGTACGGTGTGTAGGTGAATAATTTATGTACCATGTGTTCTTTGGCATTGTTCATAGTTTGACCTTATTGTGGTGTTAATACTCCACATATATGCACACTACTAATGTGGAAATGTTTTTCAATGGTGTGCCATGTAAGTAGCGTACCAATAATGTGGAAATGTTTTCAATGGTGTGCCATTAAGTAGCGTATCAATATAGTATATGTGTATTGACACACAAAAAATAAAAAATGATCTATGTTGGTGTATTATTCTTTTATCAACATAATGTTTATATGGTAATAATAATAATCAATTATTTTTAAGGTCATGGTTAAGCTAGATACTAAATTGGTGTATAAGATTTTCTTCGTCCAACGATTTGATTGATAAAGTCTACAAAAGTATACATGCTCTACTCCTCTCTGACTTTGAATTTATAATTTCTTAGAAAGAAACACGTTTTCTTAACCATTAAACCCATTAATAAAATAAATTAATGCATTGTATATTATGCAAGAGAAATTCATATATTAACATTACCATAGTTGTAATATGTCATGTATATAAACACATCACTAAAATGGTGATATGTTTAAATGGATTTACCACATTAGCAATGTAACAGTCTGTATCACATGCATTGACATTGAAAAATGGCTAAACAATGTCTATTGTTGTTTATATGATGCATTAAAATACTAGTGGTACACCATGATGATGCAACAATAAACTATTGGTGCAATAGACATGACGTTCCAACTGAAACTTATGCACCATACACTGAATGAGAAAAAAATATATATATTCTTGCAAATAGAAAGAGAAAAACACTCGAGGTAAAAATGTTCAAGTAGAATAATTAACAAGGTAAAAATGTTCAAGTAGAATAATTAAATGTTAACTCGCGTGATGCATTCTCCCGAGGCTCCATAATGCAAAAGAAATTAAAATTTAGTTTTTAGAGGGAGGGGTTGTTAAATCATAAACCACCAAATAATGATAAAAAGAGATTAGAAGAGTAGTTGTGTGACTTAGTTTAAAAAGGTGCATTGATCTTATAAAGAAGGAATGGGGCATTGATGGTGAAATGCAATGGGAAAGTAAAAAATGCATGCACCACTGCACCTCAATAGTCTATGCATCAACAAAATACACGTTGTTGTATTTATTTAATGTTTATGCATTCTCTATTTACTCACCACATAACTATCTTCCTATATTGAGATGAGCACTAATAAGTGAAACTTGCTCTATTAAAAAGTACCACAATTCATTAAAATACTAAGCACACTCTATAAATGTTTGATATTAAGTCATGTGAAGCACCATGTATGTTGTTTCATATAAAATTATGTGTATCAATTAATTTGTTTTCTAAAAATGAACATCCCTTTGAGATGTGTTATGGTCCATGGAGCACACCTTTGTATGAAAGGTGTCTTTTATGCTCTTTTCTTTTTGGTGTGCATATGGCATGGAGCAATGATGTGTTAATATATTAAGTGCATTAATGCACTTACAACTTGGTGCATTGAAGTTTAATTTTTACAAAATCTTCTACCTACCACCTGTGCAAAAACCTCTACTTAAAAACTTTTGCTAAAAAGGTTATTTACTAGTAATGTTGATTGATTGATTTTAGATTTCATAAAAATTATACTAGTATAGAAAAACTCTTGAACTTTTTACTATGGTTTTACAACTTTTCCATTTCAACTGAGAAAAAATGATCATCTTCTCAATGCTACATTAGTTTTTTTGAAATAATCATATATGAGTTTTTAATGAAAGTTTTTTTTGCCTTATTACTATGCTCTTTCATGGGGTATTCATCTCCCTTTCAATCCATGAAAGAATCTCCACTTAGATATTTTTTAAGGTCATCCAAGAAAAACAAAAGGAGACTACATTTCCTTGCACCCCTCATAATGTGATCATCTTCATCTCATTTTTAAGGTTTGGAATCCAAGAGTCGGGGAGAAACCTTTTGTTTAAAAAAACAGTTCCTTTTGTTTTGTTTTTTATTCCAATTATTGTTGAAATTGGAAGAGGAGTTCATTGGAGGCATTGTCTATAATATGTTGTGGATATATGGATGATAGGAACTCCATGTTTATTAGATCAACAAAGGATTTTAGTTTGATAGAGTCTTCCATGTCTCTCTAATTGTTTAAAATGGTATTTTGAAATCCAATTATACTATTTTTCGGTTCTTTTGCCTTTAATTTTCTATTTTTGGTCTTGTTGTTCACACCATTAGAATCTATTGTGACTAAATATTTGTTTCTTGATTTAACTATCCCACCTTACGTGGACTCATTGGATCATGTGTGTTATTTTCATTAAGTGAATTTGGATTGGGAGGGGGTGTAGAATTTAGGTTTTACAAACTACCACTCCATTTAATTCTCCATCCATGACCCCAAACATTTTCTCTTCATGGATCATCTATCTATTTGTTGCCTCCATATCTCGTTTTTCCCTGGCTTGCTTGAAATTTCTACTTACCTTTTTCCAAGGAAAAAATATGTATTTTTATTAATGTAACAAAAATGCATTCTCAGATTCTCGTGGCATTCATAAGTGTTGGTATTCCCTTTACATGACATTCTTATGCTCGATCCATCCTCACAAAAAAAAATGAAAGTTGTTATTGTCCAGTTACATCAGTGGCCTCTTCAAAAAGAAACAAAAATGACATTAAAAAAGTGCATGAATCATTTCATCCATAGATCTGTGGAAATCTATCATTATTTAAAGATTGAGATAGAAATTGTAATGGATAAAGTTAGGTCCATGGTTCATGAATATATTCTATAGCATGTCCATTCTAAGTTAATAAAATAATCTAGGTACCTTGTTCTAGACCAACTCCAGCTTTTGAGAACCCATCTGCAACATTGTTCCTATCCTTGTAAATATGAGGCATAGATGTATATGAGAAAGACATAAGTAGATTGATAAATTCATCATACGAGGGTTGTAATGTAAAATTCCCTAGAGAAATTTCTTTGTGCAACCATTTGATAAGCAACTTTGAATATCCACAAATTTGCAATTGGGTTACACCAAATTCTTGTTCTAGTTTGGGACTAGCTTTACATCCATCAATTCACATAATTTGTTAGTTTCTTGATTGAGTTCATCTTTAAAATAAATATTGTGATCTGAAGATAAGTATAGAATGCCTCCCAAAATTTCTTTAGAAGGGTTCCCCTTTGGTGCACCATCAAAAAAATCCCATGGAATATCCTTAATTATTGATACTTCACCTTGCATATGAGAGATAATTTTTCCTGCACCTATGGGTAGGAATTTAAATTATTCAAGGACTAGACAACACATTCAAGGGGAAGTGTCTCTTTGTCTTAAAAAAACTTTATATTTATAGCAAGCCATACTCCCTAGATTATTTTAAGTGGTAGTGTTTTGATCTTGGATGTATCCTTTATGTTACACCAAGTTTGGAAGGTCTCTTCCAGGATTCCTCCTTCCTAGATATTCCCAATCCCTATTAATCTTTCCACCTCTTTCCATACCTCCTTGGAGTATGGACATTCCAGGATGAGATGAACTATAGTTTCTTCTGTTTTGTGACATTGATAGAACCATCCTGGCCCTTTAAAATTCCTCATTTGAATAACATCCTATGTGGGAGCCTTGTTGTGTAATCTCAGTCACATAAAGATCTTGTTTTTAGTTGGGTATTTTAATTTCCAAATAATTTTCCACCACCAAATCTATTAGTCTTCTCTTCCTTCTTCAACTACTGCTTTATAACCTATTTTGGGAACATATGCTCCATTTCGATCCAAATACTGGATCAATTGATCATCTTCTTCCTTAATCTCAACATTGTTCCCTATCAGGAGATTCATGTATATTTCCCATTCCACTGCATACTTTTCCCCTCAAACAATTTATTCTCATGATAACCATTGTTGGTGCCAAGTAGTGGACCTTGCCTGGTTTATTACCTATATAATATTAAAGTAACCTTTATTCCTTAACTCCTGAATCATCTAAAATGGAAGTATATGCATATTGTTTCTCCCTACCCAAGGATTGGGACCAATTTGGACGTTTCCCCCTTTTCCAATTTGTCAAATAAACCAATTGCCAACAAGATGGAAAGCATAGGTAACAGTTGGAATTCAGGAAATATTTTATTTTTTTATGGGATTTATGATCCAATCCTCCACTATATTGGGAGCTATATAATTATCTCTTACTACCTAGACCCACAATCTCATTCATTGAATTAGCCTCCATACATTTTTTGCAGTAAAAGCCTTTGAAAAGATAAAGGAATTTTTTAGGCCCCATCCTCTAATGGATTTTGGCAATGCCAAATTTTTCCAAGAGGAGAACATCATTCCTTTCTTTGTTTGGTCTCGAGACCAGATAAATTTGTAGCAAAGTTTCCTAATGATTTCTAAAATAGATTTTGGGACCTAGGAAAGATATATCTAATAGTCTGGAATTGCTTCCAGAATTGATTTTACCAAAACCAATTGACCTCCCTTGGACAACTATATATTGCACCAGGTGTTTATTTTATTCTCCACCTTATCTATCAACCACTACCAATCAAATTTTTTATATTGATTTGGCTTCAAAAAGAAACACAGATTCTAGATCAGTGATCTTATATGGAAATAACTGAGTAATAATTTTTTTTCTTGCTCATATATCCCCCATAAGGACATCATAGAATATTCCATATTAATGACCATTCCAGTTGCTTTACAAAATAAATCCATGATACCAAACCCTTTAATTTATCAATGACCCTTATGGTGCCTTCACAAAAAATCAAAATATCATCAACAAACACTAGATGAGTGATATTGCATGATACTCTATTAGGAATCCATTTTATATTTCCATTTCCTTCCACTTCTTCAAGTATCCTACTTAAGCCTTCAATTATTAAGAGAAAGAGAAGGAGGGATAGGGGACATCCTTGTTTGAGGCCCCTCCATGCTCTGAAGAAAGGGGTTGTTGCTCCATTTAATAATACAAAAAAATAAATTAAGGAAATACAACTCATTATCTAGACAATGAACTAATGGAAAAGGCCTAAATGAATTATAAATAATCTAATGTAAATCCAACTTAACTTGTCATAAGCTTTGGATAAGTCCACTTTCATCACCATTGATCTTTTGTGTCTGAACTTTATTCAGTGAATGCTTTCTTAGGAAACCCCAACTGCTTCATGGATTTTTCTTCCCTTTAAGAACCCAAATTGTTCTCTATATATTTGATTTGAGTGAATGCTTTTCAAAATCCTGGAAATTACCTTTGAGGTAATTTTGTATATGCAATTTCATAATGAGATGGGTCTGAATTTCTCAATGGTTGTAGGGTTATCTTCTTTAGGAATCATTCTAGGAATGTTGTATTGAAGGCTCCCAACATTTTTCCTTGAGTTATTGTTGTCTCCACCATTATTTGTAAATATTCCTCTATAAAATCATAACAACCCAAGAGGAATTCCAGAGGTAATACATCAGGATTAGGAATTTTGTCCTTTTGAAAGCTTTGCATATTTTGATACAATTCTTCTTTTCCAAACTCTTTTAACATGGCCTAGTTATACTCCTCATCGATGAAACTAGGGATGGAGCTTGATAGCCTAATCACTTTTGCTATTGTATCCCATGATTCTTCCTTGAAAAAGGAGAAAAAATTATTTACTGCTTAAAAAGATATTTCCCTAAAATTTGTATCCCAAATACCATCTCCCTTATCAATTCTCTAAATAGAGTTTGTATTCTTTCTACAATTGGCATACCTATGAAATAATATTGTATTATCGTCCCTAGACTCTAGCAATAATGCCCTGCTCTTGAGTCCCCATTCTTTTTATTTTTCCAAAAGAATGTGCCTCCTTTTATCTGCTAGTACCTTTACTTCATTTTTCTCTTCCTCATTCGTAAACCCAAAACCTTCCCTATTGTCGAGCACCTCCAAGGATTTCTCTAATTCTCTTAGAACCCTATCATATTTCTATTTTTTTTCCCTTTCCCAATTAGCAACTACCTTTTTTGCCTCTTTTAATTATTATTTTTCGAATTGAAGAGGAGAAGATTCTCTTAAATTACCATTAAAATGTTTCCAAACAACTTTGATTTTCCCCACAAAATCCTCCATCTTCATCCACTATGGATTTATTTTGAAGGGACTATTAGGTTTTTCTATAGCAGGAGCCACTTTTAACACCATAAGATTATGGTTAGACTTCCCTAGAGTGGTGACCCATTGTTTGATCCTAATGACTTCCTCTAGGAAGGATTCATAAATTAAAAGCTTATTGAGTCTCTTAGCAATTATGGCTTCCCCACTTCTCTTGTTAGTCCAAGTGGGAGATATATTGGATGGTTCAATATCCAAAAGGATAGTTTCTTCCAATTTTATAATAAAATATATAGAGATAGGGTTCAGTTGAGCAACTGGAACCTAGACCTCAGATGATCCTAAGGTGAAATTAAAGTCCCCACCTAATACAACTAGTCCATTTTGAACACTATCCATTTTGAAAAATCTATCCTATCAATATAAGGACCATAAACATTTAGTATTGTGATATATTTCCCTAGATCGAAAGATAAAAAGGAGGTCCCTAGTCCTAAAAAAAAAATCCAAGAATTTGTGAGAGTGAAGGAGCATATTCCATCCAATCACACTCCCACCCAATCTCCCAATGGCATCAATAAAACAAAAGTCATGAATCCTAAGCGGTTTAGAGAGTTCCCGAGTGATTTTCTCCACATCTATCATTATCTCTTATAGCATAATAGTAAAATGTTTGGTATTGTCAAATAATCTGATCTAGGTGGATATCAGTGGCCACCCACCTATTCCACGGGATCGAAAAACAATTTTCCATCTTGGCAGTTTTTCAGGTCCCAAACTTCTCGTGTCGTTTTGAGGCCCTAAATGAGGTTTTTGGGGATTTGGGGCCCAAGTGACTGCCATGAGCACTAACCCGGGCCAGTCAAAAATCATTATTCTCATATAGACCTTTCCAACAGTCTATCAAGCGCCCCAAAAGGAGATTGTATGAAAAAGTTACACCCTCGAGAAGTTGATACACCAAACTACCCAAAACGGGGTCCACAAAACTGTTAGCTTTTCATCTTCCGGGGTTAGGGTTTTGGATTTTCTTTATGATAAAAAGGCCTTTGGAGCCTCATTGTAAAATTGTCTTCTCACGGATGCGATTAGCCATCACATCTCCTCTCAGAGATAAGTTGCCACCATTCTAGCGAGTCTTTCACTCTGTATTTTTATAGTCTTTGTACATTTTCGCTCATTAATAGAAAATTGTGTATTATTGTATCTCTGTGTTTATGGTTGCATCTTTGATACATTTCTATTATATTATTGGATATCCAAGATATCTCTGTACATTGCTTTATTATATCTCCTCTCTCATTTCGTGCCGAAAATAATCTGGATCAGTGGTATCAGAGCAGGCTGCTCTTGATCATATTTTTCATTACATGTCCCTGACGAGGTCTGAGTATAACAAGTTGGGTTTCGAGCTTGTCTCTCTTGAAGACAATCGCTCTCGCATGCCCAAGAAACCCTCCATGGCGGAAGAAAAGAAAAACGATGGAGCAGACGATTCTATCAATATGTTGCTTGAGCAAGATTTCACGCGACAAAGGGACGAAATGATGAAGAATTTTTCCCACATCCTTCAACATTTGCAGATAGCAACAGGCGCATCTTTATCAAACAACCACTTTGGAAGAACCTCTCCTTTCAAGGTACAGGTTAATTTTGATATTCTCGTATTTGAAGGTCAGATAGATGCAGATGCCCTAGACAAATGGTTAAATCTACTAGAAGTTTATTTCTCTGTTCACCATTTTTTTCGACAGGGAAAATATCACCTTTGCATTCCTTAAATATCTCCCCCATGTCAAACATTGGTGGGAAACTTACTGGGAGAAAAGTTCCATAGAAGAGTCTGGAATATATGGGGTCGATCCCACTTGGGATTTTTTTGTGGACACAGTAAAGGAACAATATTACCTTGTTGGCAACTATGAGGACCAATATATGAGATGGGCCACACTACGGAAAGAAAGGGGCCAAGCAATTCTAGAGTTCACCAATACCTTCCATACCTTGCGCACCAAGCTAGGTATCAAGGACTTCGAACAAAATTTGTTTCTAAAATACCGCAGGGCTCTACATAGATACATCCAAACTGAAATGGATTTTCAGGACATCTCATCACTCGATTTTGCTTATTGATATGTTTTTAAAATCAAGAAAAAATTTAAGCACCATAACAAACGGGAGTTTGTGTCTTCAAATACGCAACAACCAAGGTATGATAAAGACGGCCCTAACAAACAGTATCCTGAGAACCGGTCCAAGCCATAGGAAAAGAAGGGTCACGAGAAGACAAAGAAGGACACCGAAAAATGGTGTGATTTCCACAAAAGCCCATGGCACAACACCGATGAATGTCGCTCAAAACAATCATTGGTGGTCGAGATCAAAGACAAGGAGTTGAACCCTAATTCATAATATGATTCTGAAAATACTGGTAAAAGACAGATCATCGACGCAGACTCCACTGCTATTGTCATGACCACAACAATTCAACTAGAAGAACCAACAGACCCTGAAGAGGGGGAGCACCTTTTTCATTCACAAATGTGGGTGAAGGGGACCCCACTACATTTTATTGTTGATAGAGAAAGACACAAGAACCTCATCTCAGCAGAGGTCATCAAATAGCTGGGATTGTCGACAACACCACACCCATAGCCATACAACATCGGGTGGCTTCTCCAGCGACGAGATATCTATGTCATCCAGTAGTGTTAATTTTCATACGACATCCAACCCTTCAAGGATGAGGTATTATGTGATATTTCCCCACTAGACGTTTGTGATGTTATCTTGGGCCAGCCATATATGTGGAAATGTCATGTTGTTTATGAGTCTCGACCCTGTAGTTTCATTGTTTCTCTAGGGGGTCATCTCTACAGAATACCAGAGGTAGTTCTGACTACTATTCCACCTAAACAGTGCCGCAAGGTAGTATCTCAGACTACAAAATTTAGCTTCTTCACAATCTGTTCAAAAGGGGAACATAAGGATATTGCAACCACTACAGCCTTGGACCAAGCACCTTCTATCCAACAGAAGCGGGTCGACAAGACTGCAACAAAGCGCAAAGATTCCTTCTGCACATAGACCTGACTGGTTGAACAGATTCAACCCCTCCATCAATAGGTTCGTGACAGCCTTCCACAAACCAAGCAACACGATGTCTCCAGCAAGGCAAGCAGCTCACCAAGATTCAAATTCAGCAAACGCTTCCCCCCCTCCCTTAGGAAATCAATGCAATGGATACCATTTCTTCCTGAGGAGGGAGGATTGATCCAGGTGGATATCAGTGGCCACCAACCTATTCCATGGGCTTGAAAAACAATTTTCCATCTTGGCAGTTTTTCGGGTCCCAACCTTCTGGGGCCGTTTTGAGGCCCTAAATGATGTTTTTTTGGGGATTTCAAGCCCAGGTGACTACCATAATCATTAACCTAAGCTAGCCGAAAATCATTCTTCTCGGTTAGACCTTTCCAAAGGTGTATCAAGTGCCCCAAACAGAGATTGTATGCAAAAGTTACGCCCCCGGGAAGTTGATACACCAAACTACCCAAAACGAGGTCCACAAAATTGTTGGCTTTTCATCTTCCGGGGTTAGGGTTTTGGATTTTCTTTATGATAAAAAGGCCTTTGGATCCTCATTGTAAAATCATCTTCTCACGGATGCGATTAACTGTCACATCTCTTCTCAGAGATAAGTTGCCACCATTCTAGCGAGTCTTTCACTCTGTATTTTTACAGTCTTTGTACATTTTCGCTCATTAATAGAAAATTGTGTATTACTGTATCTCTGTGTTTATGGTTGCATATTTGATACATTTATGTTATATTATTGGATATCCAATATATCTCTGTACATTGCTTTATTATATCTCCGCTCTCATTTTGTGCCGAAAATAATCTGGATCATAATCTCTTTACGACCAACTTCTTTGAGGGGTTAGCCATCCCTCTACAATTGAGGGTCAGAAAAATAATTTGGAACTCTCGAAAGGGGCATTTTCTCTAAGATCCCCAATTAAGGATAGTTGTTTCTCACACCTAACTTCTGAGGATGCTTGTTTTGGGGCCATATACATGGAATATTTTCTTCCCCATTGATTGGGTTTGGGTATTTCCTCTTCAAAAATCCTAATCCCCTCTCCATATTTCTAGGAAAATCAAAATCGCATTTTCTTATAGGTGTTAAATTATACTTCACTGGTTCTAAGGGATTGGAGTCCCATGTGCCCTTTCCATCCAGAGAGTAATCCAGATTAGGGTTTGCAAAGAAACCTTTTGGAGCTTGTCCAACATTCACACCCTTCAATGATTCTAGGAGTAGGTAGGAGAGAAGGTGGGTTGCGGTTTTTATTCTAGAAAATTTGGGAAGAAAATTATTCAAGGATTTTGGTTCTTTTAATCCACCCTCATTTCTCCATGTCCCAAAATATTTTTTTCTAAGGAAATGTTTTTATTCATAGAATGAGACTGATGGGTCTTACCCAAGTTTACCCTATTGTCC
Organism: Picea sitchensis; assembly: GCA_010110895.2. Lineage (NCBI taxonomy): Eukaryota > Viridiplantae > Streptophyta > Pinopsida > Pinales > Pinaceae > Picea > Picea sitchensis. The sequence goes on along the minus strand of SNQJ01S0007922.1, from coordinate 32,579 downwards.
TTATTATCACTGACTACATCCTAGTTAGGTTCTCTAAGATCTATAGTGTCTGAGTTTTGAGCATCTACTATCAACATTCATGATCGAATACCATCTGAGTTTGATTGAACCCCTACATCTTCTTTCCTTCTTATAGTCTAGAATGTTTCTAGTTTCAATGTCTTTAGACCTCTCGAGTGTTTCCTCAGAGTCCAATTCTTCGTCATACTTGGATAATTACAATCTACAACAAGGTGTCGATAATAGTGGTAGGTACACATTTAAAAGGTATCCCCTCATAGTCCAGATTGAGATGGAGAAGATCAAATCCATTGAATCTACTAGACCTTTGTTCACCTCCAACCCTACCAAGATTTGAGCCATGCCATAATACCCTATCTCTTGAAAGGATAAGTCCAATTCATAAAAATTACCTAAAGTGTTACCAATTTTTTGGAACACCTATTTGAACCATAAAATCAATGGTAGTCTTGGAATATGAACCCATACTAGGAGAATTTCCACACTGGTTGACTGAGCATCAAACTCTATATGCCATCTCTTCAAGAATAGGGATTGAGATCCCCACTTCCCATGTGAGTGCAATGTTTTTTTCTGCTTCTTCGCTCATCCTAAAAACCCAAATCAACCATCCTTTTACCAAAATCAGGGTGCGTGGAGTGGCCCCCACCACTAGCTCTAAATTGAGCTAGGTATGGAATTATTCAACTCCTCACTATTCATTCTCTTCGTAGGAAAACATCCTACCAATGATCGATCCCTCATCTCCATTATGTCATTTATTTTTGTTTTACCACCGAAGTTTAGTCTGATGGCCTCCTGTGTCTTTTTGATGCATTTATGCCTCTTTATATTTCTTGAACTCTCATGAGACTGAAGCCCTACAACTTCCAAATATGAGGATGGTGCACCACTCATTAGCTTCAAATACAACATGGTTCCATCAAAAATAGAACTGAAAAAACAATCTTACCGAGTGATAGCACAATTGCAAAGTAAATCAATCTCTTTACAAGCCGCATTCAATGAGTTTTTAGATTCATACCTAGAGTGCAATAAGCCATCATCCTCCTGATACCATGCATTCAAGGTTGATGGATCTAGAATATTTGGTATGTATCTCCAAGCTTGGGGTAAAATTCTTAATCAATTATGGTCTTGAGGCTATGACACCCTGTACACCTAGTTCCTATGCTAGCTCACCCAAAATCATCATGGTGACCTCCTCTAGGGGTCTGGGCCCCAGATGGTGTAACTTGTTGGAATCCCATAGTACATCCAAACAACCTACAATAGGGCTAGACCAAATTGTTTGTCCCCTTAATATATCATCGATGATGTCGACAACTTCCTCCTCATACCCCACTCTACCTTCAATGTGGTCTAAGTTTGACATCCTCTATGACAAGTTCACCGTACATCCACCCTTGTTTCTCTTGCAGAAATCCTATTGGAAATTCAAACCCATATTTAGGGTATCATTGCCTTCACTCCTTTCATCACCACTTTCTACAATACATGGATTATAACATGATCATGCCTCCATTCCTTGCTTTATGCTAGTGACAATTGGATTGAGAATTCCTCTGAGACTCAAAGATTGTTGATCCATCACAAATCAGAAGAAGAGGCACCTCTAATACCATTGTCCCATAATCTCGATCCCCATAAATTGTGATTTCTAATTTAAATGTGCTTCAGAAACGTTCGTTTTTTTCTTATACAAGACTATGATTAATAACTTGTTTAGGGTTTCACCACTAGGTCCATAAACAAAAACTAAAAACTTTAAGCCTGTAATTTATACTAACTACTATAAGCCTCTCAATATTTGTAGGATTTTGTGTGGGTTGATTAGGAGATATCATTTTTGAAGATTCTTATTTGAATAATGGACAATCTTAATCAAAATGACCATGGGCATGTGTGCATGGTCTAAATGTGAAAGGTATTTGTTTGTAATGTATTGTTTAGACCCCTTCCTTTTATAGTGTCATGAAGTGATTGATTTGTGTGAATGGAGATAAAGTTTTGTATAGATGAAAATAAATGTATAAGTTGTATATAATTTTATTGTTTTTTGTGGTGTTAAAGATCTTAACAAAAGTTCCTAATGAGTTTCCTATTGTTTATAAGATTTTTTCCATCCCAAAATTCAATAAAAAGATATAAAGATGAATCAATATAAATGCTCAAATTAAGCTTTTCTTTACTAAATGTGGTGAATTCCCTATTATTTATAAGATTTTTTTCATCCTGAAATTTAATAAGAAGATATAAAAATGCATCCATAGTTAAGTTCAAATTAGGCATTCCTTTACTAAATTTAAGTGATGAGTTCAATACTACATGTAAAAACGTAATGAAGTAAGTCCTAACTTCAAAAAACTTCTCTTTTTATATTTTTATAGTATAGGAACAACAAAAATGATAATGAAAAAACATAAAGAAACATTTGTGCATTGACTTAAGTTAATTGAGCCCTTCAATTTCCAATTTGATATCCACTTCCTCGTATTATACTTAGGTGGGCGCAACTTGGATGAAATGATAGATTAAAGAATAATTCTCTATGCACTAGATGTGTGGTTCAA
>SNQJ01S0007921.1:59401-95256 GCA_010110895.2 Picea sitchensis | reverse complement strand
AGTGTATTCCAGGAGGAAGACACTAGTTGGTTGATTTCGGTGTTGAAAGACACACCCTAGTCACCGGGAAGATCATCTAGGTCTTCCATCATTCTTCATTGATTCCGCAGTACTCTCATATTCCATGTATTATATTTTAGTTGCTTATTTGTATTCTGGATAAGATCCTTTTTGTCTTTTGATCTAGCCGAGTGTTGTTATTTTATTCAGCCGCAGTTGCTTATTTGTATTCCGGCTAAGATCCTTTCTCTGTTGATCTAGTCGAGTATTGTTAGTTTATTCAGTGACATTTGGCCATTTTGTAATCCACAGAGATATCATAATACAAACTTTGCATTCCTTTGTCACGTTTATTATTTGTATGATCATTTATATGATGTAAACCTTTGATCCTACACACACATTAGTAGTGTTTCCTAGACTAGCCAAGTCAGGAACATTACACCTAGCTTAATGGGGGATATTTCAATATGATCACCACTCTCTGGGAGAAAAAAGTGGATTCAGGCATCTAGAGGGTGAGAGTGAAGCCTTCTGATATTGGATCGAGAGAAATAGACTAATCTATATTCATACCAGTAATGGCATGTTCACCTGGATCAACAGAAGAAGGGCTGCAAAAAACATATATGTTCATCTAGACATATTTTTTACATCATAAGAATTATTTCAAGGCCAACAAGCAATATCAATTGAATTCCTCCCCTTCTATGGCTCAGATCACTGGTCGATTTGTCTTACTTTGGAGGAAAATTTATCTCCCCGTCCAAAACCCTTCCACTTAGAAACATTTTGGATGGACCATCATGATTTTTTGCAGAATATCGAAACTTGGTGGGATGAGAATCCAAACTGGTATGGCACCAAAATGTACCAATTTCAACAAAATCTGAAACAAATCAAAGTCAAAATCAAGAAATGGAACAAGGAAGTGTTCAAAAACATCTTTGAGTGAAAAAAGAGGTTGGAGAAAGAGATGGTGACAATCCAACTAGCAACAACAATCAGGGACCGAACAGAGGAGACCAAAGAAAGAGAGGAACAAATCAGATTGGAGTTAGATAAGCGAGAAAACCAAGAGGAGATTTTTTGGAATAAAAAATCCAGAGTAAGGTAGTTGCAAGAAGGAGATAGGAATACAAAGTTCTTCCATAACTCTTTGTTGCAAAGAAGAAATCAGAACCGGATCACAAATATTACCAAACCTTCTGGAGAATGACTAGAGTCCACATAAGACATAGAAAGGGATTTGGTAAATCATTTTAAAATCTTACCGACATAACCAAAAGGTAATAGAGAGGAAGCCATCTAAAATATCAAAAGACACATCCCAAAGCTAGTTACCACATAGAAAAATATAATTTTAATGGGGAAAGCTTCAATAGAGGAAGTGGAAAGGATGATTATGGAAATGAAAATGGGTAAGGCCCTGGGTCGAGATGGATGCACTACTAACGTGTTCCAAAAATGTTGGAAAATAATCGAGAAATATATTTGGGAAGTAGTAGAAGAATCAATATCATCTGGTTTTATTCTCAAAGCCCTCAACCCCACCTTCATCGCCTTAATGCCAAAGGAAAAAGAGGGAAATATAGTAGAGAAGTTTAGACCAATAGTGTTGTGCAATTTCATCTATAAGATAGTTTCCAAACTCATTGCAAACAGATTGCAAATATTACTGAAAAATATAATATCCAAGGAGTAGGGGGGTTTTGTAGAAAGGATACAAATCCTCGATGGGATAATAGTTGTGCACGAAACGGTATATTCCATGCAGAAAAAAAAAATTAATTAAATAAATAATAATAATAATTAGGTATGGTCTTCAAATTAGATATGTCAAATGCATATGACTGCATAAGTTGGAAATTCCTACAAAAAATGATAGAGGCTTTTGGATTTCCATAGGAATGGGCTCGCTGGATTTATGGAAAAATATCCTCAGTCTTATTTTCAATCCTAGTTAATGGTTCTCCTTCAAAAACTTTTAACCCGACAAGAGGAATTAGACAAGGGGACCCTCTCTCCACTTATCTCTATATCATCCTAGAGGAAGGGCTAGGTAGATTTCTTCAAAAGGAGGTGAATGGAAAGAAAATCGAAGGAATAAAACTACAAGAGGAGGTTGACCCATTGAACCACCTCCAGTTTGTCGATGACAACCTTCTCATGGTTGCACCCACTGTTAAGTAAGCTAGAGCTATCAAGAGCATGATGGACATATACAAAGAGTCTTCAGGTGCGGTTATAAAAATTTCTAAATTTCAAATTGTTTTCTTTAACACTCTAGTTGTTGTTCAAAGAAACATAGCTTTGATTCTTGGATTCCAAAGATCCTGCCTTCCATCCAAATATCTGGGAGCCCTGCTAACTAATAAAACTATTAGGAACTCATTCTGGCAAGAGTTGTTGGAAACACTTAAAGCAAAGTTAAACAATTTGACCCATAGCTTCCTAACCCTTCTACGGATAATCCTTGTCATCAAATCCATCCTCATATCAATGCCCTTGTATCGTTTTCAATATTGGTCGTGCCTAAAGGAATATTGAAAAGAATAGAAAACTCCAGAGAAACTTTCTTTCGGGGGGTGCTACAAAAGAAAAGAAATGGGACTTAATTTCTTGGGAAAAGATATGTCAGCCAAAGTCCCATGGTGGGGTTGGTATTAGGGATCCCTTAAATGCAGGTCAAGCCCTAACAACTAAACTATGGTGGAGGTGGATTAAAATCCTAGAGGCATTTTGGGACAAAATTTGGAAAATTAAATACGCCCCTAAGGTGGAGATTCAATATCTCATCTGTATGGATGAGAGTCGCCAAGGATCCCTCATATGGAATAATGTTTGGAAGAACAAAGAGTTATTTGAAAAGGATAGCTTCTGGGTGGTCCACAATTGAAGGTCGACCCTTTTATGGGATGACCCCTGGGAACAAATCCCATTCCTAAAAAACCAAGAAGGGATGGAACATGCTAGAAATTCCTTGCTGGAAAAAGAATGGACGCATGTCCATCATTATTGGAAAAATTTGAAAACCCCAGAAACGGAACATGATAGGACCTGGAAAGACCTGTTAGATTGGCCAGTTCCTCTGGACACATAGGTCAATAACTATATCGAAGAGGAGATTTCTCTAAGTCAAATCAAAATTAAAAGTGGCTTGGATATTATTCGTTGGGGAAACTAAGATAAATTTCATTGGCCTTTTTCTCCTTTTTATAATTATATAATTCATACCTCCGCTCATCTAAATAGGGATTTCATCACTTCTCATGGTAGTTGTTTGGAATGTTGTTTCCATATTTTAGACTTGTTTGGCACCCTTAGTTTATCTCTTAGGATAGAGTCTCTTTATGTTATAGGACAAAATATTCAATTAGGACACCTATATTTTATTAAAACACACATTAAACCACTTATTTCACTACATGGTCATGTGGTGGTGTTGTTTGATCAATTTATTTTCTTTATTTATTAGATTCATAACTTTATCTTTTGATCAATTAATTTCCTTTCAGGAAAGATACTTAGACCTAGGATCATTGTTCCCCCAAGAAGACTCTCTAGTAGACTATATGGCCTTATCCCATGCTCAATGACTTAGTATCAATCATCCCATCCCTCCTTTGGGATCATCCCCATGAAATTTGTAAATTTCATCTTCTTTGAATTATAAACTCGAATCCCCTTTGAGGCGATCCAGTTAAAGAGTTTTCAAAACTAGTCCCCCTTATATACCTTCACCTAACCTAAGTAGGACACTGATTCTCACCATGGTTGGAATGAATCCTAACACTACTCAAGCTAAAACACAAACCCAACCTATTTTATTCTATATGGTGGGTTTGATGTCCCTAATTTGATTACGATCATTAACCATACTAGTTAGCATAATTCTTCTCGATCCACCATGCCAACTAAGCTACCCTTGGATATCATTTAATTTTAGGGCCACATTTGATATGACCCTTCCAATTATATCATGTCATTCCACCTTTGGCAGTCATATAATAGCACCATAAAAAATCAATTATATTAAGGTTTCTTCAACACACCCTGACAGTTGTGGCCTCCAAATGGTATATTTATCAACCAATCGTATTAATCCCTAGAAAATACCCATGTTATGTATAAAACCCCTTATTAATCCATATATATTGAATTATTACATTTATAGTAGGTCAGCTAGAACCCTTCATTGCACCCTTTTATCATAATTGTAACCCTTTGTCTCCTATATATATATATATATATATATATATATATATATATAGACACACACACACACATCAAGGAGATCTAGTATTAGGATCATCTTATCTGAAATCATATTTTTTTATGAAGTATATATATTGTTAAGGAGAGTTCCCCCTCGAACTAGACTGTAATTTATTGAATTCTTATCATTTTTAAGGCATTGGATCATAACATTTGGTATCAGAGCTCTAGGTAAAATAGTCATATCTTCTTCAACGAGGATCAAAATTGGGCAAGACCAGTTTCATTAGAACATGAACAACTTGTAGTAGCTCGGGTACAATTTTCAGAATTAGATATCAAATATTGTGCATGTGGCACATTGTAAAAGTTCAATCTCCCGGAAAGGCCAAAAATCAGCATGGTGTGGGGAAGTTACCATAACTTCCACGTGGCACATCCAATTTTTATTATACCTATGGCATTGACGAGAGGACATATTAGAGGACTACATAATGAAATTTTAGACTCAGAAGGGCCAAAATTTTAGAGATACAGCAAAAGGAAGGTCAGCCAAGAGGACATACTCCAAATTAAGGTTTTAAAAGGTATGTAACTTACAATTGGCATAATTGTTTTTTGGAAGATCTATTTCTAGTGATTCAAAATTTGGGATAAATATAGAACAGAGGAGTATTATTATTATTACTCCATATTGGTCCCAAAAATGTGACAACACCGATTAAACCTCCAGAACTCTCATCTATGACTCAAGAATAAAATGAGGACATACATAACAGGTTGTCCAAATTGGAGTAACAAGTTGATGAATTGAGTGTCGGGTCTAATAATTGGGTAAAATCACAAAGAAAAATTCAAGAAATGGAAAAGAATATGGCTGATATTAAAATTAATATGGATGAAAATAAAGAATAAATACAAAAATATATGAGTTCCATAATCCTTCAGGCTCTAGATGAGAGACTCCCTAAATGAGACATGAAAATACTAGAAACCCATGAAAATAAAGGTAGTATTCATGTTGAAAAACCTGCTGATAATAAGAATTTTTCAAGTGGATTTAACTCTAATAGTGGAGTTAATTATGGTGGGGGTCCTAAATTCAACTTTCCCAAAATTGAATTAAATAATTTTGATGGTATCAAGGTCTTTACATGGGTGAACCAAATAGAGAAATATTTTGAACTACATAATATTATGGATGATAGGAAAATGATTCACATAGAAACCTTGAAATTTGAGATAAAACCATATGAATGGTATCAATGGATAGTAAAAAGGCAGTCCCCTTTATATCACTACACTTGGGGTTTATTTACGAGATACTTAGAAGCACAATATGGGAAATTTTGGGAACAAGACTACTTCAATCAATTGATAAGAATGAAGCATGTAGGTGATATTGAAGATTATAATTCATAATTCTAGGTATTTTCGAAAAGGGTGGATAACATAAGTGAAGAACATTTTTTGGAGGCTTACATGGGTAGATTAAAACAAGACATTAAACATGAGATTTTCTTAAGACAACCTACAAATATTTTGGAAGCTATGTGAAATTCTCATCATATTCATGACAAAAATAAGGCTACACACAACCATACCTCAACCAACAAGGTTGAAACATCAACAAATGGATGACAAAAGAGAAAAAAGACTATGTTTCAATTGTGACAACAAGTACAGTAAAGGGCATAAATGTATTGAGAAGAAATTATTCTACATAGACTATGAAGAGGAAGAAGATAGAGTACCTAAACCAACAAGGCTAACACCTCAACAAATGTATAGAAGAAGAGAAAAAGGACTATGTTTCAATTGTGATAGAAAGTGCAGTAAAGGGCATAAATGTGGTGAGAAGAAATTATTCTACATAGTTTGTGAAGAGGAAGAAGATCAAGAATTGGAACTGTCACAAGACCCGATCTAGAAGATATTACTCCAACAATATCTTGTGATTCATTGGCCGACATCGTTACTCCACAAACCCTAAATATACAAGGATACATCATAAATAAAAATGTAACAATATTGATTGATTTGGGTAGCACCCATAATTTTATTAATTAAAAATTAGCAAAAGATATCAATTTCTTTGTATATTTTGCACCATAGTTTCAAGTAATGATTTCAAATGGAGGTACCATAAATTGTTTAGGGAAATTCCATAGTATTAATCTAAACATGGGGGAGTATTTTCTAGATATCCCCATGATTTCTATCCAAATGGGGGGTGTTGATATTGTATTAGGGGTCCAATGGCTGCAATCACTCAGAATAGTGGCCTTTTATTTTGAAAATACTTTCATGAGATTTTCCTCAAATGGAAAGGAAATTCATCTTAGAGGTATCCAAGGGAAACCCTCTAAAGTTATAAGATATAATAGCATGGAAAAATTACTCAAAAATGGACACTAAGGTTTCATTGCACAATTGTGCTCACTTGATGTTCAAACATCTATAGCCCCTGCTCCATTAGATCTCCAAATAGCTATAAAAAATCATTCCAAGGTATTCCGTGAAATACGTAAGGGTCTTCCACCTGCTCAAGATCATGACCATGCTATTCATTTTCAACTAGGAAGTGTACCACCTAACATTAGGACTTACATGTATCCATATGCACATAAGAGTGATATTGAGCATATGATCCAAGAAATGTTAGAGGCTGACATCATTCAACATAGCCAAAGTTCTTTCTCTTCACAAGTGGTGTTGGTTACAAAAAATGATGTTTCATGGAGTATGTATCCATATTATAGAAAGATCGACAAAATGACCATCAAATATATGTTTCATATCCCTTTAATTAATGAATTATTAGATGAATTACAAGGAGCAAAATTCTTTACTAAATTGGATCTGCATTCGGGATATCATCAAATCAGAATGAGGAAAGAAGACATTCCTAAAAGGACTTTTAGAACACATGAAGTTCATTATGAGTTTTTTGTTATGCCATTTGGACTGACTAATGCACCTTCAACATTTCAAAGTTTGATGAATTCTATTTTCAAGCCCTTAGAAAATGTTTGTTAGTATTTTTTGATGACATACTAATCTACAAAAAATCTTGGGAAGAGAATGTACAACATGTTGACAGAGTATTACAACTATTGGAAGTGAAACAAATTTACGCAAAGCCTTCCCAGTGTGCCTTTGGGGTTCAAGAAGTGGAATATTTTGGGCATATTGTATCTCATGAAGGTGTAAATGTGAACCCTAACAAAATTAAAGATATGTGGGAATGGCCAATTCACAAAACCTTGAAGAAACTTAGAGGATTCTTAGGATTCACAGGATATGACTGCAAGTTTGTCAAGAACTATGGTCAAATAACAACACCTCTAACAAAATTATTGAAGAAGGAAGCATTTTTTTGGACCGAAGAAGAAACCAAAGCTTTTGAAAAACCTAAGGAGGCTATGTGTACAAACCCTCTCTTGGCCACACCTGACTTTACAAAAACAGTTATTGTGGAGTGTGATGCCTCAGGCCATGGAATTGGTGTAGTTTTAATGCAAGAAGGAAGGCCCCTTTGCTTTGAAAGAAATCAACTTAAAGGAAAAAACTTAGTCAAACCCATTTATGAAAAAAAAATGTTGGTCATACTAGATGTATTTTAGAAATGATGCCCCTACCTAATAGGAAGACACTTAAAGGTAAAATTGATCATGACATTTTGAAGTACTTATTGGAGAAACAATTATCTTTAGAAGAGAAACAAAAATGGGTTACAAAGATGTTGGGTTATGACTTTGAAATTATCTACAAAAAAGGAAAATATAATGTTGTGGTAGGTGCCCTTTCTAGGAAATAAGAAGAAACAAAAGTTTCACTATGTGTTATTTCTATCACACGATCCAATTGGGTGGAAGAAGAAAGGATAGAATGGAATCAAGATCAAAAGGTATGCAAGATAACTCAACAAGTACATGAAGACCTTAGTTTAGTAGATAATTTTGTATGGAAGAATGATTTGCTATGATATCATGATCACCTATACTTATGTAAGAATTCCCAACTCAAACAGAATATCCTTACAGAATTGCACACTTCTCCTATAGGGGGACATTCAAGATTCTTAAAAAAATACCACAAGATCAATGATTTTTTCTAGGAAAGTCTTAAATATGATGTTAAAAATTTTGTGTCTGAATTTTTGGTCTGCCAACAAAATAAGGGAGAGACAATCAAGACTCCATGTCTCTTGCAACCATTAGCTATACTAAGAAAATGTTGGGAAGAAGTTTCCATGGATTTTATATAGGCTTACACAAATCCGAAGGAAAGACTGTCATCATGGTAGTAGTGGATCTAACAACAAAGTATGCCAATTTTTTATGCAGGAGCATTTCCATCAAAGAAAAAGAGGCCAAGAGTGGAGGCAAAATTTGACACCTCAATGCACCAAAATTTCAAATCGACATTAAACGGAGGCAGGAGTGTGTTGTTGAGATATTTTGGAAATATTGTATTTAAAGACCTTGATTTGGGTCACCTCTTGAGAATGGCAGGATGCTGTAAATTCTTACACGACTGTAAGGTGTTACAGATATAGAGTGTCAACTCTTATATGATAATAACTCACATTTATTGTAATAGTACTAATTAGGTAACCGCTAAAAAAATAATGGGATATAATTCAGATAGGATGGAGAAGAGCTCGAGAATCCACTCCTTAGATAGGTTTGTGTATTTGTATTAAAGATTATTGTAGAAGTAAGGAGTAAGAGGTGTTAGATGTAGCAGTTAGACATAGAGAGTTAGAAGACAGTGAAGAGTTGTGTAACTTATGTAAATACTTCATGAATGAATAGAACATAGAGAGATTGATCCAAATGCTTGGACAATGTCCATTTCATTGTGTATTTGAACGAATCATATGTTCTCTGTATGTTTATTTCACTATGGTTATGTATGTTGTTCATAGTTGAGTATATGAACCTGTGAAGTATTACATAAGTTTCAATTGTTTCTCTTCTGATAGTTCAGATGCAAAGAGTGCATATTTTCCAGAAGGTGTGCATTGACAGAGTCTAGATTTGACTCAGAGCATCTCGGGAGGGATAATGGGAAACTTAGACTAAATGTTTCAAGGAGTGAACAGGTTCAAGGTTCAACTAAGTGTCGATAGATCAAGACTATGAAACACAAGGAGTGTGTGGTAATATTTCTTTTGAAGAAATATCTAAGTCCAAACTTTATCAAAGATTCCAGGATTGCAAGGAGTGCGTCGAAGGTTTAAATCCTCAAAGGAATCAAGCTCAGGAGAGATAGCGATAAATATTTAGTAGAAAGGGAGAAATATATTGAAGGTCACAAATTTACGATTGAGATCCCTTTGGAGGAAGTTAGAGCCACTAGAAACCGTTAGATCTGGGAGAGTTGCATGGAGGTTAACCTTGGATTCCTTTGGCACTTTGAGTATTCAGAGGTTTTAAAGTGTTTTGAGAGCGGGATTGTTGAAGTTCTGAAACTGCGAAGTAAATCCTAGCTGTCAGTATTAAGGAGGATATGTGGTAGCAGATACGAGATTTCGTGGGGAAGAGCTTTGGAGAATTTGTGTGGAGAAAAGTGCAAACTTCGCGAAGTCACGAAGGAAGAAGTAGACTTGGATTATTGGATCCAGAAGAAAACATGGCAGAGATCTGTGTGTTTCAGTGGAAAAGCACTTCGGAGGAAAATAGGTGAAGTGAAGCAAAAAATGTCAAAACATGAAGTCCATCTAAGTCGTCGATCTGAGGAGGACACGCGTCAATAGATCACGAAATTTGGAGAAGAGAGTAAGGAGAAAGCAGAGAATTGAATGGAAGTCGTCTGAAGCGCCAGAAAAGGTAAGAAGCTAAATATGATCTGTTGATTGTGTTGACATGTGGTGTCCGATCTATCGCTTTGAGGATAAAGAACTTAGGGGGAAAACGAGGGGTGAGGTTCCCGAAGATCAAAATTCCCCAAGTGTCGAATTCCATCGGAACCGTCCATTAGAAAAGGATGCATGGCGCTTGATCCACAACTTCACGTGGAAAGTACTTTGGGGGAAAAGGGCGTCGAAGCATTTGAAACTCTTGAACGTCAAAGTCCCAAAGTAAATCTCAGTCGTGGATCTGGTCTGAGTGTGTTCACCAGTTCAAAGTTTGACGTATTTGGAGTCAGGTGTGTCGAGAACACCCAAAGCCCGAAGTCCCAAAGTGGATAGGGAAAGAAGGTTTAAGAGCACGGGTTTTTACTAGGGTCACGTGGAGTACTCTGCAGGTACTCAGAAACTCCCGAAAATGGGATTTTGTACTGGATAATTAGCACTTTGACCCGTGGAGAATATAGAAGAGGTTCAACATGAACCTGCAAGCTGATTCAACTCCCGAAGTTGATCGATCCTAGACTGAGAGTTTTCACAACCCCAGGGGAGGGTAGAGGGTCTGCATCAAGTGGTATTAGAGCCTGATTTTGCTTGCAGACAACAGGAAAAGGTGAAAGAGTTATGTTTGATAGCATCAATTTAGAGAGAGGAAATCAAATCAGTGGAATCATGCCACCTAGAAGGTGCAAGGATAGACCTGTAGCGAATCCGGAAATGGAAGAATAAATGAGGTGACTCCAAATGAGATTGGACGCCATGGAAACAACACAAAGGAGAGAACCATATGTTGGTGACGTCAACGAAGAAGAAAGTGAAGAGGTAGAAGAATAAAGAGATGCAGAAAGAGAACCTGCGGAAGAATGATTGCTAAGAGTTGTTTCCAGAATAGGAGCCAGAGAAAAAATAGAAGTCTCGATGTATGAAGGAAATTTGGAAGTTGAATAATTGTTAGAACTGGTACGTGCTATGGATAAATACTTTTATTATGAAGAAATTGATGAAGAAAAGAAAGTGAAGCATGTAATAACCAGGTTGAAAGGTCATCCAATGTTATGGTGGGATGAACTACAAGTTGATTGCAGATTAAAAGGCAAGTAGAAAATAAAAAGTTGGGACAGGATGGTATCTAAGTTGAAAGAAAAATTTATCCCTAAAGAATATTAGATAAATATGTTTAGAAAGTTATAGAACCTGAGACCAAAAAGTATATCAGTGAAAGAATACACTGAATAATTCTATAGATTGAATATCAGGGCTGGAAAGAAGGAAAATGATGATGAGAAAACAACCAGGTATATAAATGGGTTGAGATACAAGATACAAGAGGAGATCAACATGATGTATGTTGGCATAATCGAGGATTCTTATCAAGTAGCCTTGAAAGATGAAGAGAATTTGGCCAAAAAAAAAAACCAGCAAAACAGGGGAGGAATTCCAAGTAGAGGCAAGGGAACTATCTGAGAGAAGTTCCAGAAACCAAAGAAAGAGGATGGAAAGTATCATAATCACCTTGAAAAAGGGGGAATTTATAAGGAAGGAAAACACAGAGGAATAATCTCTTTTCCTCGAGGAAGAGGAAGAGGTAGAGGAGGTGAAATCAGATGTTATTCCTATGGAAAGACATGACACATGTCTTGGGAATTTCCTGAGACAAAGAAATAAGGAGGGGGATAAGCACACATTTATGAATCTCAAAAGAATGTGGAAGCAGAAGCAATAGACAAAGGAATAAACCTTATGATGAGGAAATTTATTCTAAAGCCAGAGAAGGAGGGAGAAGAACCAATCCAACAAACAAATTTGTTTAGGAATGCTTGCAAAACAAAGGATTGACTTTGAAATCTGATTATAGACAATGGGAGCACTATAATCTAGTATCCACAGAGATGGTGGAGGAACTAGAGCTGGAGACAACTGCACACCCAAACCCGTACAAGGTATCATGGTTGCAGAAAGGACATCAAGTAATAAGAGTCTATGAAATAGGAGTCTATAAAGATGAGATTTTATGTGATGTAATTCCTATGGATGTTTGTCATATCTTGTTCGGGAGACCATGGGAATTTGATAGAAATGGCATTCATGATGGGAGGAAAAATACTTACACCCTAGAGAAGAATGGTAGAACACACATGTTGCTACCAATAGAAGATAAAGAACCAAAGAATGAGGCTAGTTCAAGTATACTTATCATGGGTGTGAAGGAACTCTTGAATGAGGTCAAGAAGGAACAAGAGATGCAATTTGATGTAGTGAGGAAGCCAAGGGTTATCCTTACAAATAATTCTATGGATGATTTACCTGAAGAAATCTAGGAACTGTTAGAGAATTTCGCTGACATGGTAGTGGATGAGTTACCTCACTCATTACCACCCATTAAGAGTATCAACCATCACATTGACCTTATTCTAGGAGCTAGTTTTCCAAATAAAGGATCATATAGGTTGACACCTTAAGAGAATGAAGAGGTAAAGAATCAAGTCCAAGAGTTGTTGGATAAAGGTTTAGTGAGGGAAAGTCTAAACCCATGTGCAGTACCAAATGTGTTGAGTCCAAATAAGGATGGAGGATGGAGGATGTGTACAGATTCTAGATCCATCAACAAGATCACCATCAGGTATAGATTCCCTTTTCCAAGAATGGATGATTTGATGGATTGCCTGAGTGGAGCAAACTATTTTTCAAAAATAGATTTGAAGAGTGGATATCACCAAATAATATTCAGAGAGGGAGATGAATGGAAGACAACATTCAAGACAAATGAAGATTTGTTTGAATGGCTAGTCATGCCATTTGGGTTGACAAATGCCTCAAGCAAATTTATGAGGTTGATGAATGAAGTGTTGAAAGAATTCATAGGTAGAGTTTTGTTTGTATATTTGGATGATATACTAATCTTTAGTAAAACAGAGGAAGAACATTTAAAACATTTGACATTAGCGACGAGGAGATTGCAACAAGAAAAAATGTTGATAAACTTAAAGAAAACCTCTTTTATGAATACATAACTCATATAATTGGGTTTTGTGATCTCTTCAAATGAATTAAAGATGGATCCAGATAAGGTGAAATCAATCATGGATTGGCCATCTCCTAGAGGCATATTTGAGGTGAGAATCTTTCATGGGTTAACAAGTTTTTATAGGAAATTTATCAAAAATTTCAGTGGTATATGTACACCCATACTGGATACCGTGAAGAAGAAACACAAGTATTTTAATTGGACAAAGGAGGCTGAGAAAATATTTAGAGTGTTGAAGGAGAAGAACACAGGACAACCAATTATGGTCTTACCAGATTTTGGGAAAACATTTCAGGTAACGTGTGATCTGAGTGGAGTAGCTATTGGAGTAGTCTTCAGTCAAGATAATAAGCTAGTTGCTTATTTCAGTGAGAAATTGAATGACACCAAGAAAAAGTATTCCACATATGACAAAGAGTTTTATGCAGTGATTCAAGATTTGAAGAAGTGGAGGCACTATCTAATTCCAAAAGTGTTTGTATTGTACAGTGATAATCAAGCTTTACAATTTATTACTAGGCAAGAAAAGTTGAATCAGAGGCATGCTAAGTGGGTAGAATTCATGCAGAATTTTACATTTGTCATTAAACATATTTCTGGAAGTGATAACAAAGTTACATATGCTTTGAGCAAGAGGAGTTTGATTATACATGAATTCCGAGTGAATACCTTAGGGTTTGAACACCTTAAGGATATGTACCAAGAAGATCCATATTTTAAGGAGGCTTATGAGGCATGTGAGAACCCTTTGTTGGGGGACAAAATCCCATGGACATAATATTTAATCCAGGATGGATTATTGTTCAAGGGAAGCCAATTGTGCATACCAAGATGCTCTATGAGAGACAACCTGCTGAAAGAGAAACACAATGGAGGTTTGGCTGTACATTTTGGTCATGATAAAACATATGCACAACTAAGTTCTTCATACTACTAGCTAGGTATGATGTCCAAAGTAAAGGAATTCGTGAACACATGCATAATTTTGTAGTATGCAAAAGGGAGACACCATAACATTGGTTTGTATCAACCATTGCCTATTCCAGAAAGGCCTTGGGATGTAATTAGTATGGATTTTATATTGGGATTAAATAGAACCTAGAAGGGAAGTGATTCCATATTTTTTGTGGTAGAAAAATTTTCCAAGATGACACATTTCATACCATGTCCTAAAACAAGTGATGCCACACGCATAGCCAATTTGTTTTTCAAGGAAGTTGTGAGACTACATGGGTTTCCCAGAAGTATAGTCTCAGACAGAGACACAAAGTTTATAGGACACTTTTGGAGAACTCTATGGAAGAGCCTGGGGAAAAACGTGTCCTTTAGTTCAACATATCACCCTCAGACAGATGGGTAGACTAAAGTGGTGAAAAAAAGTCTGGGAAATTTATTAAGGAGTTTAGTCACTGAGAAGGGCCGTCAGTGGGATCAGATTCTGGCACAAGAAAAATTTGCATTTAACAATTTGGTAACAAGAGCAATGGGAAAATTCCATTTGAGATAGTGTATAAAATACAACTGAGAGGGATTACAAAATTGAGAGATTTGAAGCAAGACGAGTTTAGAAGTGTTGGAGAAGGATATTTTTCTACAGAGATGCAAAGACTTCATGATCGATTCAAAGAGCAGCTACAAGACAACAGCCAAAAGCACAAGACCAAAGTGGACCAGAAAAGAAGAGAAGTTCAATTTGAAGTTGGAGATGAAGTTTTAGCACATTTGAGAAAGGAAAGGTTTCCAAGGGGAACATATAACAAGTTGAAGATGAAGAATATAGGACCATGCAGGATCCTCATGAAGTTTTCAGCCAATGCTTATGAGAATGAGTTTCCAGACAATGTTGGAATATCACCGATATTCATTATTACAGACCTGTATCCTTATAGGAGAGATGATGCAGGAGAACTAGATGACAAGAAGGAGATTCCGTGGGAAAAATAGAAGCCCACAGAAGAAAAAACTCATATGGAGAAAATATTAAATCAGAGAGTTGGAAAGAAGACCAGGAGAAATATGTATGCTAAATATTTGGTGAATTTGAAAGATCACCCAGTGGAAGATTCGAGTTGGGTCACTGAACCTGAAATTTTGAAACATGGAAAAACAGTGCAGGAGCTCATGGACAAGATTCCATGAATATTTTAGCTAGAGGAGTATGATGCAGGAGCATCACCATCAAATAAAAAGAGGCCGAGAGTGGAGGAATAATTAGACATCTTAGTGCACCAAAATTTCAAATTGCCATTAAACAGAGGCAAGAGCGTGTTGTTGAGATATTTTGGAAATATTGTATTTAAAGACCTTGTTTGTAAAGTCGGGTCATCGCCTAAGAATCGAAGGATGTTGTAAATTCTTACACTACTATAAGGTGTTACATATATAGAGTGTCAACTCTTATCTGCTAATAACTCACATTTATTGCAATAGGACTAAGTAGGTAACCACTAGTAAATGATGGGATAGAATTCATATAGGATGGAGAAGAGATCAACAAGCCACTCCTCATATATGTTTATGTATTTGTATTGAATATTATTGTAGAAGTAAGGAGTAAGAGGTGTTAGATGTAGCAATTAGACATAGAAAGTTAGAGGGCAATGAAAATATGTGTAACTTATGTAAATACTTCATGAATGAATAGAAAAGACATATATTGATCCAAATGCTTGGAAGGTGTTCATTTCGGTGTGTATTTGAATGAATGATATGTTCTCTGCATGTTTATTTCACTTTTTTTATGTATGTTGTTCATAGTTGAGTATATGAACCTGTGAAGTATTATATAAGTTTCAATTGTTTCTCTTCTAAGAGTTCGGATGCAAAGAGTGCATATTTTCCACAAGGTGTACGTCGACAAAGTCTAGATTTGACTCATAGAAACTTAGGAGGGATAACGGAAAACTTACACCGAATGTTGAAAGGAGTTCACAGGGTTATGGTTCGACTAAGTGTCGAGAGATCCAGACTATGAAGTGAAAGGAGTGCATAGTAAGATTTCTTTTGAAGAAATATCTAAGTCCAAACTTTGTCAAAGATTCAAGGATCTCAAGGAGTGCATCGAAGGCCAAAATACTCAGAGGAATCAAGGTCAGGAGAGATAGAAATAAAGATTTAGCAGAAATGGAGAAATCAGTTGAAGGTCGCAAATTTATAGTTGAGATCCCTTCGGAGGAAGTCGGGGTCACTGACAATCGTTATATATGGTGGAGTTTCATGGAGATTAGCCTTGGATTCCTTCGACACTATGAGTATTTGGAGGTTTGAAAGTGTTTTGAGAGAAATATTTATGAAGTCCCAAAACTACGAAGTAAATCCTAGACGTCGGTATCGAGGAGGATACATGGCAGCAGATCTGAGAGTTCGTGGGGAAGAGCTTCGGAGGATTTGCATGGAGCAAAGTGAAAAATTTGCGAAGTCACAAAGGATGAAATAGACCTCGACCGTTGGATCCAGAAGAACATCTGGTGAAGATCCATGTGTTTCGGAGGAAAAACACTTTCGAGGAAAATAGGTGAGGTGAAGAAAAAATCGTTGAAGCACGAAGTAGCGAAGTCCATATAAGTCGTTGATATTAGGAGGACACACATCAACAGATAACGAACTTCAGAGAAGAGAGCAAGGATAAAGCGGAGTGTTGACTGGAAGTTGTCCGAAGCACCATAAAAGGTAAGAAGATAAATCTGAGTCGTTGATTGTGTGGACACACGACGTCTGAACTATCGCTTTGGAGATAGAGCACTTCGGGGGAAAAAGAGGGGTGAATTTCTCAAAGATTAAAAGTCCCGAAGTGTCGAAGTCCATCAGAACCATATTTTAGAAAAGGACGTGTGGCGCTTGATCCATAGCTTCGTGTGGCACTTGATCCATAGCTTTGCGTGGAAATTACTTTGGGGAAAAGGGCGTCGAAGCATTCAAAACTCCCAAACTTCGAAGTCCCAAAGTAAATCTCAGTCGTTGGATGTTGGAGGGGTGCAGGCCGTAGATCTGGTCCAAGTGTGTTTTCCAGTTCGAAGTTTGGTGGATTTAGAGTCAGGTGTGTTGAGAACACCTGAAGCCCGAAGTCCCGAAGTTGTGGGGAATGAAGGTTTAAGCCCACGATATTTTACCATGGTCATGTGGAGGACTCTGCAGGTACTCAGAAACTCCCAAAAAGGGGATTTTGCACCCGAGAATGAGGACTTTGACCTGTGGAAATGATAGAATAGGTTCAACATGAACCTGTGAGTTGATTCAGCTCCTGAAGTCGATCGATCCTAGAATGGGAGGTCACGCAACCCTGGGGGAGAGTAGGGGGCATGCATCAAATTTTCTCTCTTTCTCATCCTTTTAAATAAAGTGCAATAGAAACAACATTCATGGAAACAATTGAAAAACTACATGGAGTCCCCAATACTATTGTAAGTGATAGAGACCCATTTTTCACAGGAAAATTTTGGACTGACTTATTTTCTTGTTTGGGTACTCAATTGGCTCATAGCTCATCTTACCACCCTCAATATGATGGGAAAATTTATATTGTGAATAAATTTCTAGAAGGATATTTTTGTTGCTTTGAATTCAAGAAATAGACACAATGGCTCAAGTGGTTTCCCTTGACGAAATGGTGGTACAACACATCCTTCCATACTTCATCAAAAATGTCCCCATTTCTAGAACTTTATGGATATCATCCTCCATCCATGACATCACCCTTGAAATGGAATACAAAGGTTCAAGAAGTGGAGGACCACATAGGGAACCAACAAGAGGTCTTCAAATTATTGAAGGAATACTTTTTTATGGCACAAAGTAGAATGAAACAACAAGCAGATGAACATCACAATGAAAGGGAATTTGAAGTGGGGGATTGGGTATTTCTAAGGATACAACCATACAAACAAATGTCCCTCAAGAAAAAAAATAAGAATAATAAATTAAAACCCAAATATTATGGCCTCTATGAGGTTTTGCAAAGGATTGGAAGTATGGATTACAAATTGGAGTTACCTCCATCTTCACATGTGCATTCAGTCTTCCATGTTTCTTGCTTAAAGAAGGTCATTGGAAATAAGATCCCAGTCCAAAATATTTTACAAGAGATCAATGAAGAAGGGAAAATCATAGTAGAGCCATAAGAGATCCTTCAAACAATAACTAAGCAAATGAGAAATAGATCAATTATAGAGCACCTCGTCAAATGAAAGTACCTACTAGTGGAAGATGTGACATGGGAAGATGATTTCTTCATGCAGAAGCATCTGTGGTTTGTCCAGTATTGACGAAAACACTTGTTTGAAGGGGAGGGACATGTTAATCCCTAGACAAAGCCCCATGTTATGTATAAAACCCCTTGTTAATCCCTAGATATTGAACCATTACATTTATAGTAGGTCAGCTAGAACCCTTCATTGCACCCTTTCAACATAATTATAACCCTTTGTCTCATATATATATATATATATATATATCAAGGAGATCTAATATTAGGATAATCTTATTTGAAATCATATTGTGTTCTAAAGTGGATATATTGTTAAAGAGGGTTCCCCCTCAAAATGGACTATAATTTATTGATTTCTTATCATTTTTAAGGCATTGGATCATAATAGATTGATTCTCGTGGAACCTTTGAGTCCATATCCAAGGTGTTGTTAACATTTTTTCAACTTTTATTTCAACACAATGTACAAATTGAGATTCTCACCAACTTTCATTAGACTACAACCACCCATATCATGGACCATATTCATAAATGACACAAAATATGTGGTTTGTGTAAAGTTGAGATCAATGATAGATTCCTTATGGAGTGTCCTTGGCTAGGAGTTTATGGTGTACCCCATCGCTCTGCGTCAAATGAAATGTAGACAAACATGTGTCCTCATGATGAAAAATAGAATTACACTTTATTTTCCATAAAATAATAAGGTTGAAATCCACAAGTACTATCATAACCCAAAAAACATATTACAAACTAAAGAGTGTTATCCTACAAACAATGTAGAACACTTATGAATATTTCTTTGAAATACCATTGAATACTAATCTTCTATATAACTCCATAATGTTTGGGAAATTGACACTCCAAGAACCAATATTATTCATAGTCTCTGAAATATGGAAAACATGATAGAAACCATGAGAAATTCCATTATTCATGAATCGAGCCTTAGATGAAATCCCTTGATAGATTGCTAACCAAGAAAAAACCTTCAGCTTATAAGAAAGTTGAATAAACTAAACACTATGAAATCTATGCACCCATATAGGACACCCAACATACATTAAAGAGAGAAGATAATGGTTGTCTCTAATGAAACATCAAAATAATCAACACTCAACCAAAGATCCATGTCCAATCCCTCTAAAATAGGAAAAAACATCCCAATGCTCATTTTAAATAAATCAAACTTTAGAACAAGACCTATCAAAGAAATAAGTGAAATATGGTTACGAGAAATGCACCCATAATCTTTAGCAAGAGAATGCCAATTCTTTTGCAAGCAAGAGAAAATTCACACAATTCTCCCTATGGGAAAATGTCGTTTCTTTAGTCTTCCTTTTTTTTTTCTCTGTATTTATTTATTTTTTCTTACAATTTAGTTGTGATTTATATTTAATGCAATTGTGGCTTAAGTTATAAAATAAATATAGAATTTATTAAATATTTATAATAAAATTTATATAAAAAATTTCACAAACTACTTATGAGTTATTCAAAACTCATCTTTAATTATTATATAAATATTTATATTTTAAAATTTTGAATTATTTTTAATATAATTCTTTCCTTATTTAAGGCATTTTTCAAATCTCTACGAATCATCTTTCTTTATCTACACACTTCCTTCTTTTCAATTTTTTAATTTATAAAATAAATATAATAATATTTTATTTTATTTTTTTAATTTATTTCTTAATCAAATTAATATATTTAATTTTTTAATTTATAAAAAATTAAAACTTATCATATAAGTAAAAAATTAAAACACAATTTACATTGGCATTTAATTAATATGTCGAGGGGATCAAATCTCTCAAAGTGTGAACGGGTGATGGTCTCTCATGATGGGTTAGTGGCAATGCAAACCTGAAAAAACAACAATCGATTAACTTGGAAGGGATTATTCAAGGTACTTTTACAATGAATTTGAATATGGTGTAAGAATATGAAACGTAGGAAATTAAATTAGATTTCCGAATATACAACTATTATTCATAGAAATTGTGAATAATTGTGCCAAATTTGATTTTTTCTAACAGTGGTATCTTATTTTTCCAATAAAATATAAGGTATATGTTTTAGTTCATCCAGGTATTGAGTACTTTAACACTGGAATTTAGTTCCAAAAACTTGTATACTTGTAGAGAACCCTTTGTTCTTGCGTGGTGTATTTTTTGGAAATTTATACTATTAATTTTATATTTTTTTAAAATCATCAAAATCAACATATCCCTGAAATTACAACGTCTTTTGTTTGTCCAGGCTAAGAGGGCCTTGACAAGATCAAAACAATTTTATTTTTTTAAATCGTATATATTGCTCTCCTACATATAACTCATTTGAGAAATGGTTAAGCTGACAAAAAGCTAGAGAAGAAATAAGCGGGATATGTATTCTAGGATTTTGATATATGTCAAGACAAAATAGATTAAAAATAGTAAACATTATTATTGTTGGAACACATTTAATTTTGAGAGTTCGAGATTTAAACCACCAAAGTACTTAAGGCTAATTCAATATTTTAAAACATGATAAAGTAAAACATAAAGTGAGTAATAGGAGATTATCTTCTTCGTGAATTTAACCTTCGAGAGATTTATACCCTAATTGTATCCAACACTCACAAACGTCGAAGTATTAACGATATATATGATTGGATGAAGTTAACGATTTGAATTGTGATTAGCAGTTTTTATTCAGCAAAGAACTTACATATTTCTCTTGTTACTAGAAGATTAATTTTTGCACCATGAAAAGTTGCAAGGAAGCCCAATAGACCATATTGCAGAATCTAACAGAATGCTAAATCAATTTGGAAGCTGGATAAACTAAGAAAAGGGAGCACAAATATTCGGAGATCTATGTCCCCGAAGTGGAAGATTTGATGACGGGTGTCCTTTTGATTTGGATGGCTGGGATTTACTTCGGAACTCCAAGCTTCGGGCATTCGAGATGCTTAACATCACAAACCTCCCAAAGTGCTAAGTCCCTGAAGTGAGGGATCTCCTGTCGCGTGTCCACTTGATTTCAGCGGTGGAGATTTACTTTAGAACTCCGGGCTTCAATAGTTCTCATTTCACACATCCAACTTTATTTCGAAGTGGTTATCCCCGAAGTGAGATATCTGGCACCACGTGTCCTTTTGATTTGGACGACTGAGATTTACTTTGGAACTACAGGCTTCGAGCATTCCGAGATGCATAACATCGCAAATCCTTCGGAGTGCGGGATCTCCTACTGTGTTTCCTCTTGGTTTCAACGGTGAGGATTTACTTCGCATGTCACACCCTCCATGCTCCCGATATCGCCCACTTCAACAACCACTTATATCATTCACCCGCATTCTAAATCTCCACTTACCTCCATTTCATTATCATACACTCATCTGATTATCATTCTTTCCATGGATAGTTACTTTTTCCTACTTCATTATCCATTCTTTGACGAGCCATGTAGATTTATCCATTCGATTATCCTTCTCCCTCGATCTCGACTTTGATTCATTGCATTACTGAGTATAGTTGGAGGGATAGATGGCAACAAACTAAAATGGCCAAGAAAAGATGTTGAATTATTGAGGTGGTATATATGGAATTTATACTCAGCCTAAAGGATTAAGGAAAAGAAACATTTCTCCCAGCAGGTGAAGAAACATAGGAGAATGCTAGAAAATCTCATCATATTTTACACACTATTGTTTTATTTTAGATAGATGGTATTTTAATTAAATATCGTAAGAAGTCCAACGGTTTTTCAGTTGTGACAGCTTTTGTATAAATAGATAGATTTCATATCTATTAGGTAGGGGGGATTCTAGCGCAATTCAGGATTGCTTCTTACTAGATGTAATAGAGAAAATTATCCTTTTTGAGTATTAATACAAGTGCAGACATAGATTCTAATTTTCGTTCAGTTTGAGTTATGTGTTTCTCTTGTATTTCCATATCTATGAATTTACTTATGTTATTCATTGATAAGTGATTGATTGCAATTTAGTATTACGACTACTGTAATCACATTATATCACCAATTCATTAGGTAAGCATTTTTTCCTCTATTTTTACTGTAAGTAAAACAAGACCTGTAAGATGCGTGAATTAATGCATTTTATATCATGTTCAAGGGTGCACTCTCTACCTTTCTTCCACTGCAAACAAGGTGAGATTCATCTGCAACTGATGCCTCTCTTTGTTTAACAGTTTTTGTAACTTTCTTTCACACCATTTGATATTATAGTTGTGACTCAGACAACGGAATGCAGTCTATTTCCTATCCTATTATTAATTTCATTTAAGGATCATTTCTTGTATAACTAAAGGTAGGAAAAGAACTCTTTAAAACATTCTCTTTAAAAATTCATGATGCCTGACATTACTCTTTGAGCCTTAGGGTTAATCTCAGGAACAACATCTTTTTGGTGCCGCTTCCAGGGACGGAGAAACAAAGTTATTTTTCCTTGGGAGAACGACAAAGTAAGACTTTAATCTTTGATGGTGAACAAAAATTGAATACATGAAAATGTTCATTTTTCACTTGGCGACTCCTTGGTTCGAAGACTCCACATGATTCAGTAGAGACTCCATTGGTTTCAAAATATCAATTTCTTTCGTTGCTCGGATTGTTGTGAGGTTTTCTCCTTTGGACTTTACACATGTTTTTGGTTTTCCAAATGTTGTTCCTGATATTAAAGAATGGGGAGATCATCTTCCTAGTTTTAGAGAGGATAAAGATGATAATCGTGCTCAACATTTGTTTGAATTTCATAACCTCATGCATCAAATAGATATTCATCATGAAGATGTTTTGATGAAACTGATCATGTTTAGTCTGGGATGGGATGCTCGACTTTGGTACAAATATCTACTCCCTTCAAGCATTTCATCATTAAAATAATTCCATGTAGATTTTCATAAATATTGCAAGAGAATGTATTCATCAGAGTTCCTTTTTGAAGACTGTTGCAATTTAGATTCCGTAGAACAATATTGTGAAGATAATCAGTTTGCTGATGAAAAATCAGAACATGATAGCAATTATGGTCAACTATATGAAGAAGAATTTGCAGAAAAACAAGATATCCTTCAAACAGATCAGGAAAATCTATATGAAGAAGAATTTCTAGAAAAACAAGATATCCTTCAAAGTGATCGAGAAAATTTATATGAAGGAGACTTTGAAGTAAATCAAGAAGAGGTTTCTTGTAGAAGTAAGAATGAAGATGACATGATTGCAAGTAAAAATGAAGAAATCCTTACAAACCCTCCAGTCCTTCAAACTGATCAAAGACAGTATGATGAATCTTCTGTATATCTAGATCCTTACAAAGGCCAATGGCTTATTGAATACCATAAGCAATCAGTGTTTGGAAAATATGATTTTTGTAATGATACTGACAATGGCAACGATACTCTAAGTGCATTTTTCATTGTACCAAATGTTCATAGTAATTACTGTCATGATCAAACTATTGTTCTAAATTATTATTTTGATCAAGCTACTATTATTCAGTCATCATTACTAGATCATCAAGAAATAGAAGTTTTTGAAAGTCAAAGTTCATAAATTTTATATAATCAACCTATTTACGATGAGTATCCATACGATGAAGAAGAGCAGATTTCTTTCCCAACATGCATGGAAACACACAATAGTTCTCATTTGTTTGATGACTATGATGAATACAATTTTGAATTTGATGAGAGGAAAACTATTTCTCTTTCTTCAGAGAGTTGACTTCAGCAGGAAAATTATCTGTTGCACTGTAAAAACAATTAGCCTGTGTATGACAATCATGAAGAAGATTCTTGGACACGAGATGAAGAAGATAAGGAGGGGCTACTGGAGTAGTTGTTCTCTTCTTGTTGTTTAACAACTATTGAGAAACATACTAGTAAGCCTCGATATGATATTCTCGAGCCAGAAGAAGAAAATATCAGTAGTGGAGGAAATGTGCAAAGGCTTTTCATGCAGCTAAGCCAGCAGGAAGAGGTATTGCTTGATTCTTAAAATTATGTATCTTTCCATGATCCAATGGCTGTTTGGTTGGAGCATTTTCTTCAAGAGGTCCAAAATGTTGCAGTGTTTTGTGTTCAACCAAGCTTCAACAGTAAGCGCAAGATACCTATCCATTCTTTGCTGCAAAAAATATATCATCTTTCCATTCCTTCATTTAGCAGTAAACAAGGTATGCTAATAAATCCACTATTTTCATGGCTCCATTGGAAATTCCATATTACTTGATCAATGGAATTTCACTTGATTAGGGTAGGGCCAATGTATATAAATAAGTTGTCCAAATCAACAATTCATTTCAACATTCTAGTTCAACGTTGTATTTCAATTGAGTAGTTCGATTCTTAGTCTGGCATCCAGTATGGTTAAGTTTTTAGGCATTATGAATCCATAGCCCAATGACGGGGTTCAAAATTTAACTAGCTCAATTTTAGGTCGCAGAAGGATAAAAGCACGTGGTCTATTGTTCTTGGTGTTTTGTAGAGTAGATCTTGTTGAACAGAAGATGAGGCTCAAGGAAAACCAAACACTCGCCTTTTCATATTTTTTATTTCTCTAAAAGCAGGTGATAAATAAATAATATTCCCTGTTGAAAATTCAAAAGAAAAATAAGGTATGAGTCCCTACTCCTCTTATAGTCCCAATAAATTTGAAATATTTTTTTTGAAAGGAATGTGAAGGGAGTTTTTGTCATGATGATATTTTCACCTAATCAAAGATCAGATAAGTATAAATATTACATATTTTTTTTTTGTTAATTAAAAAAGGGCGAACCCTGTTATATTAAACTTTCAAAAAAGAAATACACTTGGCCTATAGGTGCCAGCTGTCCTGCCTATACAGGAAACCAGGACAACTGGCTTGTCCATAGCAACATGCAAAATTAGGCCTCATGTTTCGCCACCCTGTCCAAAGGAAACCAGGGTGCATATCCATCATCCTCAGCAGTGTAGGAAAGTCTGTTCTGAAACTAGCTAAGATAGTAACTAAAGAGCGACAACTCTGATAAACTGTAAAAGAAAAGGTAATGGAGACCATAGGAAACAACAAAACCTATTCGTCGGAGTCCTTGCATCCTTCCTTAGCTTTTCCGCCATTGACAGGGATGACAAAGGGCTGAGCACAGGTGGGACATTGGCATCGTGGCGTGGCCTTGGAGTAGGCTACATAGAGCATGTCTAAGAGCTGGCTGACATGTATGGCTCTGAAAATTTGATCCTCCACCAGGCTACGCACTTCGAAAAAAAAATCCAGGTGCTCTGGATGTAGGAACGGTGGTGATGGTGGCGACTTCGTTTCATCCTCCGTTTCCTTGTGGCCTGGCATCGTCCTCTACATCTACGGGTCGGTTGTGAGTTTCGGCAACTCCTCCTCAGCCTCCGTTTCCTTGTGGCCCGACGTTGTCCTCTGCAGCTGCGGGTCGGATATGCGTTCCGACAACTCCTCCTCCATTGGGCAGGCGTCAAATTCTATGCTCGGAGCGTTGCTGGGGGTACGAGACTCACTCAAATTGGGTGCTAGTGTCGCTTGTACAAAGCTCACTGGAGGGTCCCATTTATCTGGGATGATGAACAGTCAGTTCTCAGAGAAGTCCGGTGGAAGCTCTAATGACAGGTCCTATTCTACATAGGTTCGAGCGGGTGAATTTTCTGTTGTGGCATTACCTCGGCGTTTTGTCTTGGCCAAGAGCAGAGCTCTTTCAAACCCCTTGTGCCACTTCTTTCATGCATCCGCCGTGTACCAGCCAGATCCTTTGCGAGGTCTTCCCCTTGCCCGTGGCATGATGAGAGCGAGGGCGAGTGCCAGGATGCCTCCTACGCAGCGGTTCTTGCTCTGCTGAACAAAATTCAAATGCATTCTGGGAGGTCCGATTAAAATGATAATGACATAAACCATGGTTTCCCCCATTAATGTCGAGAGCTTAATGCTCTGGTTGGTCGTCCCTTACTCACGCGTGAGGGGCTCCACCAATAACTGGTGGCCAATGGAGGTGAAGGCCTTAATAAATGGTTGTAGCTGGGGGTAGGCGCCACCATAAATTGCCCCTCCCTTTGTGCCTCCACGTGCCCATTCTTTCCACCTGGCACCCCATCTGGGGGTAGGAAATCCTTGTTGGCTAGGAGTTGACATTGTTGGAATATGCCGGAGGCTTCAGAGGTCCTAGCGTCCCAGAGTATTTGTTCTGGTCCTCTTTGGACTCCTTCATTTTATAGGTAGTCATCCACGCCATTTGCCTTCCTCTTGACATGGGAGGGGATAATGCTAAAGTTCCGCTCGAGTATGCCTTTAAAGTCCTCAAGCAGTCCTGCAAGTTGCCAACTGGGAGAGATTTTTTGCGGATTTCCCCCATGTAAGATCTTGGTGATTAGCTGGATGATGATTTGTGAGTCCCCTTCCAGAATTATTTTGTGGCTGGATAGGGAAGCAACAGCTCGGAGGCCATGTAGTAGGCCCATTATTTTTGCTACATTGTTTGTGGTTTCCCCTAGATACCTTGCTATCAAAGTTAGAATTTCCCCTGTGGAGTTTCTGATCACCGCTCTGTAGCCTGCGGGTCCAGGATTGCCTTTTGAAGCTCAGTCAAAATTGATTTTTATCAATCCATTAGGGGGGGTCTAGGTGGTTGAGATGGGGGTTCGAATCTTGGGAGCTCGGACGACCACTGACTCATTTAGATTGAGTTGCCAACTGTGAAGGGTGCTTAATTCTTCGCTTTTGCATACATTGTCCCCCGCTTGCCAGCTCTTGCTTTTGATTGTTTCTTTGATAAGTGTGGAAACTCTATTCCAAGTGAGCTCCAGAGTGGAGTCCTTGGAGTGGAAGATGCATTTGTTTCTCTCCTTCCATATTTTCCAGAGAATAAAACCTGGGAGGAGTTTCCAGATGTAGTTCAGAATGGGGTTGTTAAAAGTGATTGTGTCCCAGTTTTCGATGGTGTCTCTAGTGCTACCTCTGTTTTGATTGGATCTGCGCATGATTTGAGCCCCCTGATCCCAAATCACTTGGCTGTAGTGATAGTCGTTGAAAAGATGCTCCTTGGTTTCTTCTTTGCATTGAGATAAGACACATATTGAGGGCCCAATGAATCCTCTTTTCCTGAGGTTGTCCCATGTCAGAATTCTATTATGGATGATTAACCAGAGGAAGGTAGAGACCTTTGGCCAGAGCGCCTTGTTCCAAATTTTGCTCCAGATGGTGTCCTTTTTCTGATTGTGGTAATTTCCTTGCAAATAGTAGGCTTCTTTTATTGAGAAGTTGCTTGAAGCAGAGTGCCCCCATCTAAGGATGTCGGGCCCCTCCTTAATGGGGATTTTTCTGCGTGCTGCTTCATTTTTCCAGGCTGATAAGTTAACGCCGAGGGGGATTCCTAGATCTTGATTGGAGGTCTTCCACTGCCTCCAATCTTGTCTCTCTTCCAGAGGTTTCCATAGGTCCTTTAACTTTAGTGAAGGGGCTTGATTGAGAGCGTGTTGGAGGGGTGTGAGCTCTGTAAGTTCAGTTAGAGGTTTGAGTTGTTGCCACGAATCCTGCCAGAACTCTGCACTATCTCCATTGTGTATTTCCCAGAAAGTGTGTTTCTGTACTATATCTTTGTTTTGCCAAGCTGTATTCCAGATGTTCAAACCTTGTATTCTAATGTTATGTCTGATCAGTTGATCAAGCTGCATGGTGGAGGCGTATTTATTCTTCCAAATTTGTGCCCATAGTGCATCTGGCGTTTTCATCCATCTCCACCATATCTTGGCACCCATTATCTGATTGAGATTTCTAGGGTCTTGAAGTCCTAGGCATCCCATGTTTTTAGGTGCGTAGACCTTGTCCCAGCTTACCAATGCCCATTTCTTGTTGGGTTGCAGACCTTGCTAGAGGAAATTCCTCTGTAGGTTTCTGATAGCTTTGATGATTTGCTTGGGAGCGGCTAGGGTTGTGAAAAGATAGGTGGGAAGGGTCTGTAGGACCGATTTTAGAAAGACCAATCTGGCTGCAATGTTTAGAGGTTTGAAGGTCCAGTTGGCCAGTCTGTTTGAGATAGAAAGGAGGAGGTTGTCCCAAGAGATGGGCTTGGAAGACGCTCCCGTGAGAGGAATGCCCAGGTAGTTGGACTGAAGGGAGCTCCTGGGGATGCCCAGGATTTTGGAAATGTGTAATTGAATAGCGACAAGAGTATTGAAAAAGAAAAGCTTGGATTTGTCTAGGTTCAGAGTCATGCCCAAGGCTTCGATGAAGTCAGACAGGATGGAGTTGAGCTTCTGGGCTTCACGCGCAGTGGGGAAGTTCATGAGGAGAGTGTCATCAACGAATTGGCTATGAGAGGGGGCTGGTCTGATGTTATGCAGGGGTAGGCCTTTGAGGCTGCCTTCCAGAACTGCTGATTTGATATAGCAACCCAGGCCTTCCGCCATTAGAACAAAAAGGAAGGGTGATAGTGGATCCCCCTGCTGAATACCTCTGGAGGCCGAGAAGGGTCGTGAGGGGACTCCATTTACTAGGATTGAGAAGAAAGTCGAGGAGGTGAGATTCATAATCCAGTTTACCCAATCTTGGTCGAAGCCAAAGGAGTTTAGGATGGATTTTAGATATTTCCAGCTGGCCTTGTCGAAAGATTTTGAGAGATCAAGTTTGATTAACATACCTGGTATTTTTGATGATTTGAGAGAGATGATTACCTCATGTGCTAGTATGACGTTGTCCATAATCTGCCTACCTTCAACATAGCCAGCTTGTTCTTTGAAGATGACAAAGGGAAGAATTGGCTTAAGTCGGTTTGCAATTACCTTGGTTATGATCTTGTAGATTACGTTGCACAGGGCTATGGGTTTGAAGTGCTTGGGATTTGTGACTCTCTCTTCCTTTGGGATGAGAGTGAGGAAGGTGGCATTGAAGGCTTGAAGAACTTGACCCGATGTTCACGATTCCTTGACCACCTCCCAGATGTCCTTCCTTATAATATCCCAACAGTGGTGGAAGAAGTCTGTAGTGAAGCCATCGGGGCCTGGGGATTTTCCTGAGGGCATATCCTTTACTGTTTGATCAAACTCCTCATGGGTGATTGACCTTATTAGAGTAGCATTCTGTTCAGGGGTGATGAGTGAGGGGATGTGACTAGTAACTTGGGCGATGGCTTCGTTTCTGTCCTCCTTGCTTTCCATCAAGAGGTTCTGATAGTGTATAATGAGCTCTTCTTCGATGTGGGCACGATCTCTTAGCAGATTTCCCTGCTCATCTTCTAGATGTGTTATTCTGTTGATGTGTCTCCGGTGGATCATTATTCTATGGAAGAATTTTGTATTCTTTTCCCCTTCCTTGAGCCACTGCACCCTAGATTTTTGCCTCCAGAGGATTTCTTCTGGCATTCTTCTCTGCTCCAAGTGCGATTGTATTTTCTCCTCTTCCTTCATGAGCTCAACAGTTCGAGCCCCTGTTATGAAGATTTTTTGTATCTCGGCTAGTCTGTTCTCTGCGTCCTTAATGCTCTGAAATATGTCGCCGAAAGTGTTTCTGTTCCAATATTTGAGCATTTGCTTGAAGTTTTTGAGTCGTTGTTGAAATTTGTACATCTTGGTGCCGTGGTTTACCTCAGCTTGGTTCCACCAAGTTTTCGCCAGCTGCTGAAAGTCTGGGTGTGTGAGCCAGAATTTCTCGAACCGGAAAGGTTTAAAATTGGGAGTGGTCTCTATCGCAATCTGAAGGGCGATTGGCCAATGATAAGAGACCTCTTTAGGGAGGATCATACTTTCCATGCAGAGATCTCTTTCTATCAGTTCTTCCATGACGAGGAAGCGGTCAAGTCAGCATGCAACATGCTGACTCCCTGATCTGCGGTCAGACCAGGTGAAAGTTCCATTGCTATTTTCTATATCTACTAGATTTAACTGTTCAGGGAGAGTTTTGAACTTACTGCTGTCTTTCTCAAGTCTTTTGCTTCCACCAGCTTTCTCCTCTAGTGACATGATCATGTTGAAATCCCCTCCCAGAATCCAATTGGGCGTGTTGACCAAGGCTTTAATGTGGGTCAGCTTGTCCATGAACTTGATTTTTTCCTATTGTCCTTGAGGGCCGTAGACATTGGTGATGGTCCCCTCCTGATTCGAGCCTATTACTTCAAAGTGGGCTGACAAGGTTCCCGTGGTAGAGAAGGGCCTACTGAGGATAGTGTGGTTCAAGTTCCATAATATGGCTAGGCCTCCCGAGGCTCCCGCTAAGTCTGTGTGAATGTAGTTACAACCCTTCCAAATGCATTGGAAGATGTTTTCGGCTTCCATTCCCGCACATTTTTTTTCCTGTAGCATTAGGATGTCTGGACTTTCCTCCTTGATGCATTCCCAGAGGATTCTTTGCTTAGATATGTTGTTGAGTCCCCTAATGTTCCAGGTGATGATCTTCATCATTAGGAGGATGGGTGTGGGTGGAGGTATCCCTTCGAGAGCTTCTGAATTTGACCTGAGTTAATCATGAGATTCCCAAATTCTTTGATTAGTTGATGTACTGGTTTATGCCCTCTTCTCTTGTTTTCGTGCGAGATTTTATTAGAGTCGGAGCTTGATTCTGTGGCAATACCAAGGCAGGCTGTGGATCTCTCTATTGAGTCGAGGAAGACTTTGTGCACCTTTCTAAGCTGCTCTTCTGGGAGGCCTTGCAGGTCTCTTAGGTTTAGGGCTTCTTCCAGTTTTTCTAGGTCGATGCCTGCCAGATCTTGGGTGTCCAATTGCATTGGCGTGTCTCCATCTGCATCCCCCTTTTCCTCTGCATTGATCTCTTTGTTCGGGAAGGAGGGGGGAAGTGTGGAGCTCAGATCTTTTCCTATCTGTGATCCATTGTGCAGATCTTGGATTTCCTCATCCCCAGGGAGATGGCTTAGTATATCATAGGCATTCTTGGTCGAGATACCAAGTTTGGGGTTGACTGCTTGCTTTCGAGGGGGGTTCTTCTTCCTTGTTTGGATCGTTGTGAAGCCATCTTTCTGCATATTCTGATCGTCTTTGGGAGCTTGTTGATTGAGTGGGCAGTCCCAAAACAGGTGGCTGTGCTCGTGGCATCTTCTGTATCTAAACGGGATGTGTTCATAATCGAGGGTTTGTGACCAGTCCTTGTCCTAATACTCCATTATTACTGCCCCTGGTAAGGCTTGAGCTATGTTCATGTACACACATATTCGGGCATATGAGGTGTATTTTCGCTGCTTTGTGGCCTCTGAGGCTTTAACATATTGACCTATTGTGTTTCCTATTCCCATGAGAATCTCTTCCAACCAGAACTCTTGCGGGAGGGAATAGAGGCGGATCCAGACGGGTGCCATTGTGAAGTCTTCCTTATCCGGGCTGAAGCCCTTTGTCCAAAACCTTAGGAATAGCCCTGCTGATTTGTAAAAGTAAGGACCATTCTCAAAGATATGATCTTTGTCTTCTAGGTTATATAGTATTCTTGTGAAAAAGCCTTTTGAGCTAAGCTGAACCTCATAGTCGCCTATGGAATTCCACCAGTGTTTGATCCATTTGTTCAGGTCCCTTTCTGATGGCCAGAGTCCCAAGAACCTACCAATGAGAGCATGTTCTTGCATGAACTGAGTGTGTTCACCAACCCTGGTTGAGATTATGAGGTATTTGGGCGCCTTTTCCATTTGTGGGATGCATTTTTTGGGCTCCCATCCTCAAGGCGCTTTGGGATGGGATGTGTTGGCTTCCGTTTCCATTTCCTTTCTAAAACCCTATTCCTTAGCAAGGAGTTCTTCTCGGATTTGCTGTGGCGGCTCGAACGCAGGTCGCTTCGTTCTCATGCCCGATCTATCATTGGCGGTTATGTTACTGTAAGAGGGGGGTTTCCCCCCCTCCTCGGCGCCCATGTCTGCAAACCAGAGCCGGTAGTGGTTCTCACAGGGTTGGTTGGTTGTAGAGCTGCAGCATGTGCTGAAGCGATCAAGCTGAGGCGTGCAAGGGCATCCATAAATATTACATATTAATTATTAATCCTTTTGTGAATAAAATAAAAATGATAATAAATAAAGTCAAAATAAATATGAACTAAAATACACAAACTTGTGTAGGATTGGGGTATTTGTGTCAGGACCTCCAAATCCTCGATTTAGTTATCTTTGACTATCCCCAAGTTCTTGTCCACTTCATATTTTCTTTATCCTTTCTTAGTCTTCATAGAAATAAAGTAACTTACCTTTACTCTGAAAACTTAAAAACATATTTTCAAAACAAGATTAGGCAAATGTTTTTATGTTCCTTTGATTTTAATTGACAAAGTATGTCTAGGCTAATCCTGATAATTTTAGCTCTTCTATCGGGCTTTAAAATGACTAATTCTCTCAAGGTTGATCCCTGATAGATTAAGATTCCCATAAAAATTGTCCTATAGGTGAAGGTGTATTGAAAACAGGAAGAAATTTAGTTTCAAAGTATTCCTAAAATTGTTGACATACCTTCATTTCAAAAAATTTAAACATATACCATCCCTTGTATGTGATATACAGATTAATTGTCCCCACTTAAAAGTATTAAAATACAAGACAAATGGTGAAAGGAAATTCATCATATGATTGCCCCCATCTTGTTCGAAAGAGATGATTAAAGGAAATTCATGTAATGATTTCCCTCATCTCAGCAAAATACAAAGTGTTAATTCAAGTGGTGAAAGGAAATTCAATGGGAGAAGTAGATAACTTCAATGGGGTATTGAATAGGCTCGTTGGTAGTGAAGCAATATCTATGGTATTTGTAAGGCTGTCATACATATCCATATAACATACTCTGTCATCTAGTTCTCTTTCCAGTGAGATTTACATCCTGAACCAACTGGGGATTCCCTAAATAAATATGTTACATTTGGTTAACCTTGAAGCAAAACAATTCTGAAATCAATTTAAAAAAAAAGAAATTTTTAATAGCGTAACTTGAGATCAATAATTAAGTATGTTTTGAATATTTTTGGACTTGGTTAATTTCATTTTCCTATGAATGATTAATTCTTAAATAAAACTAGAAAGTGTTTTTCAAAAAGAAATAATTACTTCATTTACCCAATAAAGGCACTTGGTCTACTGTTCTTTCGCGCTTCACAGGGATCCGCAATCCCCAGATGGAGCCTATGTTGGAACACGTTTAATTTTGAGAGTTCGAGCTTTAAACTGCCAAAGTACTTAAGGCTAATTCATGTTTTAAAACATGATAAAGTAAAACATAAAGTGAGTAATAGGAGATTAACTTATTCATGAATTTAACCTTCGGGATATTTATACCCTAATTGTATCCAACACTCACGAATGACGAAGTATTAACGATATATATGATTGGCTGAAGTTAACGATTTGAATTGTGACTAACAGTTTTTATTCATGGAAGAGCTTACAGATTTCGCTTGTTACTGGAAGACTAATTTTTGTGCCATGAAAAGTTGCAAGGAAGCTGATAGAACAAATTACAGAATCTAGAAGAATGCTAAATCAGTTCGGAAGCTAGATAAACTAAGAAAAGGGAGAACAACTCTCTAGAGTGCTACGTCCCCAAAGTGGAAGATATAACATCACGTTTCCTTTTGATTTGGATGGTTGGGATTTACTTCAGAACTTCGGGCTTCGGGCATTCGAGATTCTTAACATCGCAAACCTCCTGATGTGTTAATTCCATGAAGTGAGGGATCTCATGCCACGTGTCTTCTTGATTTCAACAGTGGATATTTACTTCAAAACTTCAGGCTTCGAGAATTCTCATTTCACACATCCATATTTCTTCTGAAGTGGTTATCCTCGAAGTGAGAGATCTGGCACCACGTGTCCTTTTGATTTGGATGGTTGAGATTTACTTCGAAACTCTAGGTTTCAGGCGTTCTGAGATGCATAACATCGCAAATCCATCGGAGTGTAGGATCTCCTGCCGCGTGTCCTCTTGGTTTCAATGGTGAGGATTTACTTTACCTGTCACACCCTCCACGCTCTCAATACCGCTCACTTCAACAACCACTTATATCATTCACCCACATTCTAAATATCTGCTTATCTCCATTTCATTATCATACACTCATCCCATTATCATTCTTTCCACGAGTGATTACTTTTTCCTACATCGTTATCCATTCCTTGACGATCCATCTAGAGCTATCCATTTGATTATCCTTCTCCCTCGATCTCGACTGTGATTCATTGAATTACTGAATATAGCTGGAGGGACAGATGGCAACAAACTAAAAACATCCAAGACAATATGTCGAATTATTAAGGTGGTCTATATGACATTTGTACTCGGCCTAAAGGATTAAGGAAAATAAGTGTTTCTCCCAGCAGGTGAAGAAACAGAGTAGAATGCCAGCAAAGCTCATTAGATTTTACACATTGTTGTTTTATTTAAGATAGATGCTATTTTAATTAAATATCATAAGAATTCCAACGGTTTTTCAGTTGTGACAGTTTTTGTATAAATAGATAAATTTAAGATCTATTAGGTAGGGGGGCTTCTAGCCCAATTCAGGACTGCTTCTTACTGGATGTAATAGAGAAAATTATCCTTTTTTAGTATTAATACAAGTGCATATAGAGATTCAAATTTTCGTTCAGTTTGAGTTATGTGTTTCTCTTATATTTCGATATCTCTAAATTTCTTTATGTGATTCCTTGATAAGTGATTGATTGCAATTTAGTATTACGGCTATTGTAATCACATTATATCAACAATTCATTAGGTAAGCAATTTTTCCTCTGTTTTTACTGTAAGTAAAACAAGAACTGTAAGCTGTGTGAATTACTTCATTTTATATCATGTTCAATGGTGCACTCTCTACCTTTCTTCCACTTCAAACAAGGTGATATTCATATGCAACTGATGCCTCACTTTATTTAACATTTTTTGTAACTTTCTTTCACACCATTTGATATTATAATTGTGTCTCAGACAACGGAATACAACCTCTGTCCCATCCTATTATTAATTTCATTTAAGGATCATTTCTTGTATAACTAAAAGTAGGAAAAACACTCTTTAAAACATTCTGTTTAAAAATTCATGAAGCCTAACATTACTCTTTGAGTCTTAGGGTTAATCTCAGGAACAACAATTACTTTATAAAATTGTATATTTGGAATCTACACATCCAACTCTATCTATGTATGTAGTTTTGTCAATAACTGAATTATGTAGCCCATAGAAAAATAACGTAAAAAACAGAGCTATGGAGAGGAATGCATAAAAAATGATGTTTTTATGTATTTGTATACCAAACCACTAGGTTTGTCATCCTGAACCTAAATATGAGTCAACCAACTCAACAAAAATGTATGCTAGAGTTGTCACTCTCACTGGAAAAAACCTGAAATTTAAATAATGCACTTGCATTCTTAAAGCACACACACATTCCTAAAGCGCGTGTGCATTATTAGGAACAAGGATGTGTTCATGTTCCTATTAACACAAATAATTTCTCTCTCTCTCTCTCACCCCCCCCCATTCTTCCCCCCTCTCCCTTCCACCCTCCCTCTATCTTCATCTCTTTCTCTCTGAACTAACTCTCCATATCCCTCACTTAATATCTCTCTCTTCTCTATC
>SNQJ01S0007921.1:39204-52658 GCA_010110895.2 Picea sitchensis | reverse complement strand
GAGTGTAGTCTAAACGTTCTACCTTTTGGTTGTTTTTTGGTAATTTTTTGTGTTTGATTTTGCTCGAAATCCAGTGATGAACAGGATGAATCCATTTATGCATTAGAAATGCAATTTAAACAACAAAAAATATGATTTTGTCCAAATTTACATTTCCTACCAAAAACCCAAAAAGTAGAACTTTTAGCCAATACCTATATATATATATATATATATATATATATGAACTACTTAAATTTTATTATTTTATATTATTATAACATTTTATTATCATTTTATTGCCTTATGTTACATGAGCATCTTCACCATAGTGGGATGTAGATAGGCATGTAGAAAGCCTCTATGCTCAAAAATTGATTTTAGGCAAATTCTCTTAGTTATGTGTATGAGTAGGAAAAAAATATACAACTTGAGTGAACCTATTAATGTTTAAGAACCTATTAATGATTAAAAATATGTATTTTCTCTTCAAAATTCATAAATTCAAATCCATAAAAAAATAGAATGTAATTATTTAAGAAATATGAATATAAAGATGAAAATCATAGATATTGAAAATCATGAATTTAATGGCCCGTACCAATATTTCTTTGAATAATTTCAAAAAATTCTCAACATAATCGGCTACAATATCCACGACTCAGTTATTGTAAAACATGTCTGGAGCATTTGAACTTATGTGGATTTGAATCACCTCTATTTTAGCATCTAACGAAGCCATTTATATCTATTTCGATGCTGCCACTGCGAAAATACCTTCGTCGTGGAGGCCTTGTCAGCACACTTTTCCTCCGCATCCACGGCCATCGTGTTCTAGGCGCCTTATGCGTCGATTCACATTCAGATAATTCCTTCTGATGTCAATCATACAACTCTCATACATTTCCATTTCCATTTCCGTCCTATGTTCTTGAGGAGGCCGTGGATTTTTATGTCATTTTAAAATTGTATTTTGATTTTGAAGCAAAATTGATTTTGTTTTTCTGGTTGGTAAGAAACAGGTTAACTAAAGCAGTGAAAGTCTGCCACTACTAAAACATTAATGAATCATTTTAAATAACTTAGTTTATCTTAAACCATAGATATCAATCAATCCACATCAATGAATAACAAATAAACAATAATAACAATCCTGGTTTCCTATTAACTAAATTACAATCAATTTTTCAACTTTAAAAAGGCGCTTACACAGCGATAAATGAAACGATTTATATTTTTATTTTGTTGAACTCAGTCGCTGGCAAAAGGATTTTCTCTTTTACACTGAAAGGTGTACACCTATTGACAATGGGCACATTTAATAAGTTTTTAGTGTTTAATCAGTTTTGTAAGTTTACATGTTTATTTTTTTACTTTTAATTGATCACATTTAAAATTTACTATAGTGGCTAGTTGATTGCCAAGTCTGAGTGATTAACAACAATTAAAGTTTTGTTACAAAATGGAGCGTTTCATTTTCTGAACCACGTTTAATTACCAGATAATTTAACCACTTTTTTCACATACTGCCTCTTCCAGGCCACCTCCAAACCGTTTCTATTCCTGTCGATTCATGTTTCCAAATTATAGAGTCAGTTCTAACGAGTGAATTTTACTACAAAGTTTTTAGTGGGCTTAGAATTATACAACCCATACCTTTCGGCGTTCTCCAACGGCGACTTAGAAGCTGTGCTAGTTATAAATAGTTGAAGATATAACTGCTTATTACCGCAACCAATACCTTTCGGCGTTCTCCAACGGCCACTTAGAAGCCGTGCTAGTTATAAATAGTTGAAGATATAACGGCTTATTACCGGCTACTTGCATCCGGAAAAGAGAAAACGCCTGGCTATGAGTTATCCACTGCAGGACGTGGAATGGCATTATATTCCTATTATAAAATTGGAGAGAATCTTGCACTTTAATGTTATGAAAAAAGAGTATATATATATATAACCCAACCAATAAATTAGCACTGGCAAAATCAGCTTCTCCTTTTATAAATATTTGAAAATATGCCGGGTGATTCTTTAGAAAATCAGCCTACGCGTTATCCACTGCATAGACGACATATATATATCCAGCCAATAAATTAGCGCTGCCAAAAGCATCCTCTTTTTGTCGGCCTCTCTTTTTATAAATATTTGAAAATACGACGGCTGATTACCGTCTACATGCTTCTTTAGAAAATTAACCTATGCGTATCCACTGCAGACGTGGAATGGCTCCATGTTCCTATATATATATTTTTTAAATCAGACAGTTTGTAGTTTGTTCAACTACACAGTGGGAAGCACCAAGTCTATGGTATGGTATGGTATGGTATGGTATGGCATGGCAAGGTGAAGGTGACCTTGAATAATATTTTTTAAAAAACAGCTCCATAAAAAATTAAAAAAACTCTCCGAATCAATCTTTAACCAATTCCTGGACAGAATGTTAATTTCTTCCCTAAAAAACATTGTCGAATGTTAATTTTTCCCATAAAAAACATTAAAATAAATTCCCTTGTGGAAGGTAGGGACACATATTGATTGGGATTTATGAACAAGGAATAACATAATGCATACAATAACACAAAGATACGGAGAACAACAAAAGATATCAAACTAACAATAACTTCTATTGAATAAATAAAATAGGCTGAAATTGTAAAATTGCTTAAAACAATTTGCTCGAATGGTGGTAGCTATCTCTGAGAAGAGATGTGGCTACTACACGCGAATCATTACAATAGGCCTTTTTAACATTCATCATGAATGCCAAAACCCTAGACATCCAAAAATCTAACCCTAGCCCAAAGTTATGTGGGCCTCGATGGGTAAGTTGGTACCTCAACTTCTCAGGGTCGTAACTTTTGCATACAACCTCCGTTTTAGGCACATGATAGCCCGTTGGAAATGTCTCTTCAAGAACTATACATTATGCCATCAAACTCTCACCCAGTCTACAATTTGGCTATGGAAAGCCAAAAAAAAATTGTTTAGGGCCCCTAACGGCCCTAGAAGTACATAAAATGTACTGACATGAAAACTTCCAAAATAAGTTAGTTGGATTAGGTGGGAGGCCACCAATATCGACCTGGAAGTTGTGTAGGGCTTCAGACAGACCCAAAAGTGTAGAACCCAAAATTACAGAAGAACGTGATGAACTAACAATTGTCAAGAAAAACCAATTGGAATATGTGGGTGGCCACCAATATCCACGTGGATTAGTCTTCCCCCCTTAGGAAGAAATGGTCTCCATTGCGTTGAGTGCCCCCATCAAGTGAGAAAATTTCTTCTGAATTTGGCCCTAGGTGATCCACTTTCCTTGGTGTAGGAGTTGCCCTTCCTTGACAACCCGATAAAGCTAGATCCTCTGTTGGTGAGTGTCCTTGACTTGTGTGTCCACTATTTGATCAGTGGATGCTCGTTCCATGCAGTCAGGGTTAAGCTTTGTTGGTGTCAAATGTTCTGTGATCTCTAAAGTATCTAATAATGGTGAAAAATATGGCCAAAGGAGGTCCACATTGAACATTGGGTGCAAGCCAAGGAAGGGTGGAGTGTTGAGCTCAAAATCATTGCTACCCACAACCTTGGTGATAGTGTAAGTTCCATAGAGAAGTGGGGGGAGCTTCCGATGGGGCCCTGTAAGGCGCTCTTTTTGCAATGTAACCAAACCTTCTCTCCCACATGAAATTGTTGTGGTACCCGATGTTGATCATGGCATTGCTTGTATTTAACATTGGCTTTCTGCAAAATCTCATGGACTTGTTGGTGGATGTGTTGAATGCACTAAATGAATCTGGTGGCTTTGTCTGCCTCAGAATGAACATGGGAAGATTATGCATGTGTGGTTGCAAGAGGTAGTGCAACATCATTGAGATCCAAGGGTTGGAATCTCATCCCCACTTGAAATGGGCTATGGCCAGTGGAGCTATGGAGAGCCATGTTGTAGTTGTGTTGAACATAGGAAAGACTCTCATCCCATGTACGCGGATGCTTAGAGTTGTACATGTGTAGGATGTACACAATCATATGATTGACGACCTCTGTCTGGCCATCAATTTGGGGGTGCAAAGCAGTGGATTTAGTGAGCTTGGTGTCCAACAATGACAAGAGACTAAACCAAAATGTGCTAAGGAACATGTTGTCCCGATCTAATATGATGGTTTGTGGTATCCCAAAATGGACCCACACTCGTTCGAAGAAGAGCTTGGTAGTATCTGTTGCGGTGATGATCTTCTTGCAGGATGTGATAATGGCCATCTTCGAAAACCGATCAACCACCACAAATACACAATCATTGTCGTGCTTAGTGGATGGAAGATAAAACATGTAATCCATCAAGATGGATTCCCAAGGCCTCTCGGGTGTAGGAAGAAGGGTGTATAAGCCTTGCTTCTTGATGCCTGGCTTGGCAATGGCAAAGTCAATGCAAGATTTGATATACTTGCTGACGTTTTGTCGAAGTTTTGGCCAATAAAAATGTTTCTGTAGAACGACCATAGTTTTCTCCATGCCAAAATGTTTTGTCATATGATTGTAGTGAGTCTCCCAAATAAGCTTTGAATGCTTGCTTGTGGAGAGGTGGCCCGGATGGCATAATAGTCCATCCTAGATGTGAAAATCAATGACATTTTATGATGTATCCAAGAGCTAATAGGTGGTGGCGAAGTTAGGGTCACGTTCATAAAGTTGGGGCCACTCAGATGCCTCATTCCCACAGGAATTGAGCATTGTGGTGAGTGCAGCAATGGGAGGGTGACTGAGGCAATCATCGACACAATTTGTGCTCCTTATTTTATACTTGATGTTGAGATGGAACTGTTGTAGGTATGTTGACCATTTTTTGATGGTGGTCATTCTGCAACTTCCCCTGTGTTTGTATGAATTACAGAGGCTTGTGATCAGTGTGGATGATTGTCTCATTTCCAAGAATGTAATGTTTCCATTGACAACAGGCTTGCACAATGGAATATATTTCTTTGTCATAGGTGGGGCATTTCCGAACATTATTTGAGAGTGTCTCACTATGTTATACTATTGGATGACCATGTTGAGTGAGAAATATGCCTACAACATAGTCAAAGGGATCTGTGTGAATCTCAAACAGTTGTTGCAAATTAGGTAAAGAGAGTATTGGAGCTTGGAACAAGTGATGATTCACATCATCAAATTCTTGTTGTTGTGCCTACCCCCATGTAAAATTTACCTTTCCACCACCCTTGGTTACTTGGCTGAGGGCCCATGCAATATGGGATAATCCCAACACAAACCTTCAGTAGAAGTTGGAATGTCCTAATAATATCTGAAGCTCGATTAGTGTGGTTGAGGCTGGCCATTCGCGAATGACTTGGATCGTAGTTGGAT
Organism: Picea sitchensis; assembly: GCA_010110895.2. Classification (NCBI taxonomy): domain Eukaryota; kingdom Viridiplantae; phylum Streptophyta; class Pinopsida; order Pinales; family Pinaceae; genus Picea; species Picea sitchensis. Next base: position 47,325 of record SNQJ01S0007921.1, on the reverse strand, counting down.
CCACATGTACCACATGCTCGTCAACAATGTAGGCCAAGTATTGGACCTTGTTCATGCCAAAGGAACATTTTTCCAAGTTGGCATATAACTTGTGTTGTCACAGAGTGCTCAAAACCTGTTGAATATGTTGCATGTGATCCTCTCAAGTGTTGTTGAAGATGAGGATGTCATCTAGATATAACACCAAAAAAGAGTTGGTGAAGGGTCTCAATACATCATGCATCAATCTCATGAAATTTTTTGGTGCAATTGTTAAGTCAAAGGGCATGACTAGCCATTAGAAGAGACCTTATTTAAATTTGAAAGTTGTCTTCCATACATCAGTTGGTTCGATGGGAATCTGGTGGTAGCCAAACTTTAGGTCAATCTTGTTGAATAACTTTTCACCCTTGAGTTGGTTAAGAAGGTCATTAATTCGATGAATTGGGTACCGATTTCAGACTGTGATTTTGTTTAATGATATGTAATCAATGTAGAGCCACCAGGTCCCATATTTCTTCTTCACCAACACAATCAAGCTTCCGCAAGAGGAGGATTTGGGTCGTATGTGCCCCTTTTGAAGTAGCTCTTAGAGCTGGTGCTTGATTTTTTCATTTTCCATCAGCAAGTGATGATAAACTGGTCCATTAGGCAACAATGCACTAGGGGTTAGATTAATTGGATGCTTAACTTAGAAGTGCATCAGTACATCGATGGGTGAGGATAAGATGTCTTTGTACTCTTCCACGATTCCCTCCACTTTCTTCTGCTGCAAAGAGAGGCTCTATGTAGAGGTCATGGATGTGGCAACGACCTTCTGCTTACTACAAGAACAGATCATAAAGAAGATGAACTTCATGGTCTAAGAAATGACCTTACTACATTGCTTAGATTATATTAAAGAAATAGCAGTAGGCGACACTACCTCTGGTATCTTGTAAAATTGTCTACCCAAAGTAATAATAACACTGCGGGGTCTAAACTCATACATAGCATGTTGCTTCCACAAATATGACTGTCCTAAAAGAAAATCACAAACTTTAAGGGGAGAAATATCACACAATACCTCATCTTTGAAGGGCTTGATGTTATAGGGAAGATGACATTGTTGGCTGACGCAGATATCTCGTCATTGGTAAATCCAGTTGATGGTGTAGGGATGCAGGTGTGGTGTTATAGTAGTTCCAACTTCTTGATGACCTCTGCTGAAATCAGATTCTTTTGATTTCCACTATCAACAATGAAATGCAGGGGAGTCCCCCTTACCTACATTTGTTAGTGAAAGAGGCATTCCCCTTCCTCTGGTTCTTCTGGTTCTCTTGGTTGGAATTTGGTGGTAGCAACAGTGGCACTGGGTTAAACATCAATGATCTGCTTCCCACTTTCTAGATTTGATTTGGAGTCAAAATTTGCCTCTGACTCGGAAGCTTTCAGCTTGAACACCAGTGAATTATTGGAGAGACATTATTCGGTGTTGTTCCAAGGGAGTTTATTGTATTCACACCATTTTCCTGTGTCCTTCTTCAACTTCTCATTACCTTTCTTGGGTTGCATCTTGGACTGGTTGTCTTGAGAGCAACCATCTTTTCTCTGGCCCTTGTTTTGTGGGTTGGGGTCACCTTTGCCCTGCTTTAGCTATGAAGAGTTTGCAAATCCAAACATTCTTCTCTTCTTCTTAAATTTCTTCTCGATCTTAACAACATATCTATAAGTCACACCTAATGATGCAATGTCCAGAAACTCTGTTTCTATTTGAATTTATCTATGCAAAAATCTGTGGTATTTGAGAACCATATGTTGTTCAGTGTATTTTATACCCAATTTGGTGCGCAGGGTATGGAAAATATTGGTGAAATCTAGTATTGTCTGGTCCCTTTCCTGATGCAACATGGTCCATCTTGTGTACTAGACCTCGTAGCATCCAACATGGTAGTATTATTCTTTAATGGAATCCTTGAAGGAATCCCATGTGGGATAGACCTCAAATATTGTAGATTCCTCTATGGCCCTTTTCTTAGAGTAAGTATCCCACCATTTCTTAACATGGGGGATGCACTTGAGGAGTGAAAAAGTAATATTTTCCCTATCGAAAAATTGTGAATTGAAAAATACCCTTCGAGCAGATTCAACCATTTATCTACAACATCCGCATCTATCAGTCCTTCAAATAATGGAATATCAAAATTTACGTGTACCTTGAAGGGAGTTGCATGGTTTCTTGATGAATATGTGTTTCATGTGGGCAACCGACAAAGGATATGTGCAAATTTTTCTATCCTTTTGTTCCTTTGCCACGCAAGGGCTTCCTCAAGCAACAATTTAAAAGGATATCCTTCTCCATAATATTTCTTCTCGTCCCCCATGGGTTGTTGTCGGGCTCAACATGATCAATCTTGCAAAGGCTCGAATGGTTCGAGTCCCAACTTCTTGTACCCAGATCTTGTCTGGGACATGCACAAAGAAAAATAAATGAAGAGAAGACCACTCTAATACTACTTATCCGGATTTATGAGCGGAATGAAATAAATAATAGATTGAATACAATAACACAGATATACAGAGAACAACAAAAGATATCCAGTGAACAATAACTTCTATTGAATAAATAAAATAGACTGAAACTGTAAAACTACATAACTGAAAACAACATGTTTGAATGGTCGTAGCTATATTTGAGAAGAGATGCAGCTTCTATGCACATATGTCTGAGAAGAATCATTACAATGAGGCTCCAAAGGCCTTTTTAACATTACTCATGAATTCCAAAACCCTAAACATCCATAAACCTAACCCTAGGAGACGAAACACCAAAATTTATGTGGGCCCCTATGGGTAAGTTGGTACCTCAAATTTCTGGGGTCGTAAATTTTGCATACGACCTCCATTTTAGGCACGTGATAGCCAGATGGAAAGGAGTTTTTGAGAACTACACCTTATGTCATCAAAATATGACTCCATCTACAGTTTGACTTTGGCAATCCAAAAAAACATTGTTTAGGGCCCCAAAACGACCTTAGAAGTACATTAAAATGTTCTAACATCAAAAATTATAAAATAAACTAGTTGGATTAGGTGGGTGGTCAGTAATATCCACCTGGAAGTTGTGTAGGGATTCAGACAGTACCGAAAGTGTAGAACTCACAATTAGACAGAATTATAGAAGAACGTGTTGAACTAACAACTGTCTAGAGGAGTGAGTTGGAATAGGTAGGTGGCCACCAATATCCACCTGGATCACATATGCGCAATGCTAATTTTTAACCAATCCCTTCCCATAAAACACTAAATTCCCTCCATAAAGTCAGGGACAAATATGAATGTTAATTTTTAAGCAATCCCTTCACGTAAAACACTAAATTCCAGCATGGACAAATATTCAGATAAGGTTAACATTACCCCTATGAAAATTGGGTCATCATGAAAATATAAGAGAACTCACTTGTGAGAATTGAACCTTGGTGGGGAGGATAACAAACAATATTCCAAATGACCCAACCCAAATCTAATTAACAAAATTTCACTCTTATTTAGAAATATTGTTCATATAGATTAGAGTTAATGACATATTTATGATATCTTAATTTTCTCTTTTTGGTTATTTCTTTACAACACCACAATTTCTCCTTAAATTTACATGTGATATTCCCTAGATCAGGTGACATCCAAAGAAGAGAGAGAGGATGAAGGCAATTCCATGGATCAAAATCTAGACCTCCCCATGTATGTAGTCGACTGTGTGTCCATGAGTAGTCCCTTTCCCCTATACTTCCCCAAGAGAACATGATCATGATCTCGATAGTTCAGTTTCAACGAAGACAATTAAGGTGGTGGGAAGTGTTGGGCATCAAAAATGTCGTATTTTCATCCATCTTTTCCTTCATTATTCATTACATTTCATTGTATCATTAACCTTCCATCATACCATTTTCACAAATGCATTTGGGTTTCACATTATTATTTTCCACTTTATTCATTTAGTATTATAAGTGAATTTGTGATTAAATATTATAAATTAACATATTTTCATTATATATCAAAGTTGGATGAGTTTGATGATGTGTGCAGGCATATTTGAAGATTTCAACAAACTCAAAAGTCACCACCTATCCTCAAATTCGAATTACATCTTCAAACTTGAAGATTTGAAAGAGAGAAGATCATGAAAGATTTGGTTGGCATATCTTATCTAAGATATGTGAGAGATGTGTGGACGATTTGAAGCGATCATATCTTGTAATAATGGGAAAGTAGTTGAGAGTGGTTGAGAGAATAATGGATCTGTCATTATGACACTCATGTATATAAGAGATTGTTCTCTCTTTATGAGGGGAGGCATCTAATTCATAATTTAGTCTTGTAATTAGGAGAAGGAGATTCTTAGCTTTGATTCTTTCATTGTTATTATTTCATGCTTTGTCATTTGATTCTTGTATTATAATTTGACATAGCATTATTGTGTGAGCTCACATATGTCTTTTGTCATTAAACTCTTCACATGTTGTATTTCTTTCCTAGATTAATATCTTGCTTTCCTCGTTAGTCTTTCAATGCTTTCCTATATTAATTTCATTTCAGAAAATTAGATTAGATTAGTTCTACTTCAGTCCTGCATATATAGTGCATGTGATTCGTAATCCTACAAACCTCAGATTGACAAATTAAATAGTTGGGCAAGTACTACAACGAAATTAAACGACAATATTTATGCCTAACATTTTGGTGTCATTGTCGGGGAAGCGCAAGGGGATTGAAGTTTAGTTTGAATTTTCATGTAAGTATGATTAGTCATGCTCCTAACTCTGAGGCGACATATGGGTTAGGGCATGTGGAGAGTGTTACAATTCCTTCAAGTGTAAGTGTAGATTTCAATTCCTGCAAGTGTGTCTGCATGTGTTGGTAAGGGGTCGTAGCAGCTACTTGAGTGGAGACTCCTCATGTTCTCTCTGCCAATGTATTCCTAAATCTAAGGTAAGACGTCGGCCTCATTTGGGACAGAGCATGCAGAGTGTGACTTTCAATTTTTGCAATTTTAATTTCTGCAATTTCAATTTTTGCAACCGTGAAGAGGTTTTCATGTGTTTCAACAAGTGTGATTTTCATTTTTTTATTTTTTATTTTGATTTGGGTGTTGTAATAACCCATTTTTCAATATGATTTAACTATGAGTGTCATCTCGGAACAACTTGCTCAGATCCTTGTGAAAGTTGGGATTTATTCTTCTCAGGAGGAGGAGATCTTGACAGCAGCCCAGAGCTTAAATACTCCTCCTGAAATGAATGAGGAATCAACATCTAAGGAACTTGAGGAGGACAATGAGGAGATGCAACATGATCTGAGTGAGGAAAACTATGCCTACGAAAGCTATATCGAACGATGGTCTTAAGCGACTACCAGGTTAGATTTTTTTAATTTTTCTTTTTATTTTGTTAATTTAGAGTTTCAGCAACAAATTTCGCATGCTTATATATTTTTTTGACTCTTAGTTGTGAAATTGAAAGATAGTATATTCTTATTACTTATATGTGCTTGGCTACATTAGTTGTTTAACTACACGTAACTGATTTCTAAGATGTAATTAGCATAGAGTAGGTAGGCTTTCATTTTCAGTTTTTGTCTTCATTATCAGATTTTTCTTTTACCTAGAATAAGTATGCTCTCCTGCATGCTTTGTGCGATCGCGAGGATCAAAAAATAGGGATGATTTTGATTTTAGGAATGATTTTTTTTGCGTCCATCCTTTGACCTGCAAATAAACACAGTAAAAAAAAATTAATGAATAAAAACAAAACAAATTTTACATGTTGTTACACCATGCTGATACAGCGAAAATTTTACATGTTGTTACAGCGAAAATTTTACATGTTGTTACAACATGATGGTACAGTGAAATTTTACATGTTGTTATAGATAAATTTTACTTGCTGAAATAGTGGTGTTTTCGTTGTAACAATGATTGAATAAATTTGCAGATTTGCAAACAATAAAACAATAGTGGTGTTAGGAAATAATAAAAAACAAAACGAAACTGAAACTGTGATTAATTGAATTACAAACCCTTTGTTTTTTGTTCACAATCCAACTACGACCGCAATAATATTCTATTTCAGTCCTTGGCTTGAATCACATCAATACTGTGAATTTTGATGACCATTGAATGGGATTCGACGTGGAAATTAACCCTGCACACAAAAAATGCCATCGACTTAAACCTGCACATCATATATGAATCATAGTTTTTATGGTTCTTATTTTAATATAAGGGAATGTGACACGATGCGTATTAGAACAATCTATCTGTCACAAATACCTCATTGTGTTAGCTTGGCAAGAACCATCTTCGAAAATCATCATCTAAATTCAAAATAAGTGGTGACACTCTCATCCCACGGATAACTGTAGGGAGAACATCGACCAACAGATTAATCTTTTGTAATGCAACAAGAAAATCAAGTTAAAATGCAACTATGCTTGCGAATAGGTTAAATCATTTTCTCAAATGATTCTTCGTGATAGTTTCAAATGCCTATATCTACGTATTTTAGTTGTCGATCGTCCACCTCATCTGAACAAATTCTTTCAAATCGAATCAAAACCAATTGCTTAAAAAATGATGATTAGCTAGCTTGCCTATTATTGGAAAAATGGTTTTATTCATTTGATCCAACGCATCATCTTGTATTAGTAAACAACCAGTACGTATCCCTCCAATCACGCTTCAAGATTATCGTATCTGCTTTCATATTTGAAATTAATCGGTTGTTTGTTGTTTTACATGATGTGGCATCCGAGAGAGATGAGAATAAAAACTTTATTGTGGGTCTCTGGCATACATTTGAAATCATAGGTATCGTATTGAACTGCATCATAGATTATGCATGTTCAATCAGTCCAGATCCTAAAGCGATCGGTCATTTCACCATTACATGATTAAATTATGTTCCAAAGTCGATGCCATTAATGAATAGATATTGGATGCGCCCACTTCTCTTCACATCTTCTATGGATTTCTGTGTGTTGTTGATATTATCAATGCTTACGAGCATGACCGGTTGGTATAATTTCTTATTGATTCCTAAGAAGAAACAAAGAGACTCATCCAGACTTATACGCCCACACACAATGATTTCACTTCCAAATCAACGATGGCCATGTCTCCATGTCTGCACGATCATTGTCACGATTGATAAAGACTGGGCCATATGCCAAGGTTGGCTCGCTTGGAAGTATATGTTTCTGTTAGTTAACATAATAACTTCCTTATTGTTTGGGCTATGCATACCGATGGCAAGGTAGTGGTGAATTTGATGAAGTTGACTTTGTTCAAGTAGTATTATATTGTGGTGGTCTGCTATATTTACTTTACACGTGTTGTAGTTTATGCTCTGATCACCATAACTACTTACCAGTATGCCTGCACTAGTGTTTTATCTGGAGAATTGGTAACCCTTGTGTTGTCTGTGTTCATTGCTTATAGGTTCCATCTGATCAGGCACAATCCTTATTTTAAGATCGACGATGATGAAGGATATTGATGCGCAATTGAGGAGCGCAACTGGGAAATGATTCGAGTATATTAACTCACAAGCTGTCTAGGTTGAACGACCTGGTGAAAATGTCCTTTTTATTCAAGGCAAGGTCAGTCTAATCGCTACTGTCAATATCTTTCAGTTGGCAAAGTTGATAATCATGCTTATTAGAGTTCAATCAGGTCCAAGTAACTATATTTTGCATGCTCTCTTTGGGCCAGTTATATTTCTATTACTTTTTAATTCACTTTTGATTGCATTCTCTTACTTTGGGATGTTTGATGGACATGGAGAATTTGGAAAGAAGTGCTTGCAGTTTATAAAGAGTCGTTGATATAGTTGCTAAATCCATAGATCCCTGTGATGCTTATGCTGAAATTGTTGTTGAATTATACCAGTTCTGATCAGAGTGTGAGACTCACACTAATAAAATTACAGTTACTGTTGTATAAAGTAATGGTTTTCAAAACTATGGTATATTTTTTCGATCAGCAACGGAGAAAATGGTTATACAAGCATGATCACATTATTCATTTGGATTCTTTTTATTTTATTTTATTTTTGAGAATAATACAAAACTTGGTTTCATTTTTATTTTTTTTAAATAAAACAAAAA
>SNQJ01S0007921.1:6033-37316 GCA_010110895.2 Picea sitchensis | reverse complement strand
TTTTTTTCCACTATTATCACTCTATTTTTCATCTCATTTATTGTTTACCAAATTTTATATTCCAACGATCCCCTGTTGTACTTATCTTCATATGCATTGATATACATATTGGCATGATTCATAAAAGATAGATAAAAGGATTTCTTATACTCAGTGATGTTCTCTTATGCACATTGATAGCTCATTATTTCCAGTGAGTACATGGCTAAATTATTGCAGCAAGAAAAACAATAAGTGAAATGAATGTTTTTAACACAAGAACCGATATTCTTTGTATTCATGGTTGTCACACAAGAACCAACCATAAGAAACTTTCACATGCTGTTACACATATTTCACATGCTGCTACACATGTATTACATGCTGGTACACATGTATTTTACATGCTGCTACTCCTGTATTTTACATCCTGGAAATATTCCTTATTAAAAAGACATCATCAATCAAAGCCATAGTTTAAATGCCAAAAGTTCTTAAGAAGATCCATGCATGGTTGCATGAGGGCATGCAACAAGTTTAGTTGGGGGGGATGTTGGGCCTCATAAATGTCGTACTTTCATCCACCTTTTCCTTCATTATTTATTACATTTCATCGTCCCATTAAGCTTCCATCATACCATTTTCATAAATATATTTGGGTTTCACATTATTATTTTTCACTTTATTCATTTTAGTATTATAAGTGAACTTGTGATTAAATATTATAAATTAACATATTCTCATTATATATCAAAGTTGGATGAGTTTGATGATGTGTGCAGGCATATTTGAAGATTTCAACAAAGTCAAAATTCACCACCTATCCTCAAATTCAAATTACATCTTCAAACTTGAAGATTTGAAAGAGAGAAGATCATGGAAGATTTGGTTGGCATATCTTATCTAAGATATGTGAGATATGTGTGGAGGATTTGAAGGTATCATATCTTGTAATAATGGGAAAGTAGTTGAGAGTGGTTGAGAGAATAGTGGATCTGTCATTATGACACTCATGTATATAAGAGAGTGTTCTCTCTTCATGAGGGGAGGCATGTAATTCATAATTTAGTCTTGTAATTAGGAGAAGGGGATTCTTAGCTTTTATTCTTTCATTGTTATTCTTTCATGCTTTGTCATTTGATTCTTGTAATAGAATTTGAGATAGAATTATTGTGTGAGCTCACATATGTCTTTTGTCATTCAACTCTTCACATGTTTTATTGCTTTCCTAGATTAATTTCCTGCTTTCCTAGTTAGTCTTTCAATGCTTTCCTAGATTAATTTCATTTCAGCAAATTAAATTAGATTAGTTCTACTTCAGTCCTGCATATATAGTGTATGTGATTCGTAAGTCTAAGAACCTCGGATTGACAAATGAAATAGTTGGGAAAGTACTACAACGTAATTAAACGACAATATTTTCGCCTAACAGGAAGGTACATAAAACCAATAGATAATTAGACTTAGACTGCAAGATAGAAACTAGTAAGAGCCTATTAGCTAAGAGATCACAAAAAGACACCCAAAACACCATATGTTGCAACACTGTTATGGGGGAACACGGTCACCAAACAAAATCTAGATCGGGGAATCCATGGAAGGCTTCTACAAAAAAGGATTGGTGAGATGATCTGACTGGCTCAACATATGACTAGCTTGTTTGTGAGAAACAAAGATATTTTAGCATCCAATTGGTCCATTTTAAAGTTAATATCTTCCACCTCTCAACGTCGAAGATGAGTTTCATTTGTTCCTACGTCAACCCTCCTCCACCCAGGTCGTTGGTTGGGTACCACTCTTCAAATTTGTAATACCTCTGTCAATAAGAATCACTTCCTCTATGGAAGAAGCCTGACCTCTAAGATCCTTCAAATCCAATCAAATGTTTCTTTGGTGGGGGAGGGGAGAACCCCTCATCTATGACCCATTCAACTCGACAGCTCCATTCAGAGACCTCATTTACTGGCGTTGAATTAATCAAGGGGAGCTCGTGATGAGATGGAGGAGCGTCATATTGATACTGAGAGGGGGGGTGAATCAATATCAAGTACAATTTATCACTTTTTATAAATTTACTTTTCAATCATATAATGTATCCAATATACAATAGGAGCAAAAGAAGAAATAAATAGTGCATACGTGGAAATCCACATAATGTTTTTCTTATATAATAAAACGATTACATTAAAAATAAGATACAACTTCCAATATTTTCTAGCACCAACTGGAAGGAGGAACCAACCCCCTAGTTTACATTCTCCAACCTGAAGGAAGCTAAAACTCCACATATTCTCCAACTCTAACTAGAAGGAGGCTCCAACCCCCTTTCCTTGCCCCTTCCTTCCACCCTTAAATATGTATATATAAAATAATCAACGTGTCATAGCCAAGTTCCAAGACTCTCCTTGTCTACTGTAGATTCACCTAAAAAACTCGTTGATGCCGCATTGTGCTCTAATGTCAACCCGCGGACATCCGTGCTTTCTCCACTACAACCCATGGATATCCGTTCCTTTCTCCATTGCAATCCACAGATGACCTCAAAAATATCTGTACACATCACTCTCGAAGACTTTTCCTTTACTGAACTTCACCTATATAACACAAGTGCAAACCCACTTATGCTAGCTACATTCCACATTTGATGATAATGAGAGGATCTTTGATCTTTGTTTATACTTTTCCAAGTACTTCCTTTACTTAACTTTTTAGGGCCAACCTGTAATTTCTTGTTTGCACTTTCTTTATTTAACTTTAGGGTCAACCTATAACTTCTTGTTTGCAATTTCCGTTAGAATTATTTCTCCTAATCATAGTCTTAATACCACCTTTAAGCTTATGTTAGTTATATGGATGGTTAAAGATGGTTATTGAATCTACTTATTTTTTAATCTTCTTGGTTTTCTTCCTTATGTTCTTGTCCTAATTTATATCATGTGGTATGAGAGAATGTAGATGATGTTATGGGTTAGAACGTGTTTATGATCATATGACGTTGAGCATTCATGTTGATGTGTGAGAGTAGGCCATTGGTAGATGGTGTTGAAGATTTTTGCTCAACATCTATCATTGGAAGAAGTGAAGGAAGAATGGAAGGATATGGGTTTTGGAACAGTGAAATTAAATGGTGAGATGTTATTTCATGTTCTATTTTTTGTTTTTGTTATTTGATGTTTGTTTTTCAGGGGCATGTATGTGTTTTTATTTGGGTTGTGATGGGATGGAGGATTCTATGTTTATCAACGAAAGTAACACTGTTTTATTAGTTTTTCAATGGCGGATTACTAATGTTAGAAACTAGATAGATGGTTCTTTTGACGGGATATATTTTTAGTAATGGTTTAAATTGGTTTTAGAAGGTTTAATGGGAGTATTACTATTTTTAGAACTGGATCAGTTCCAATGGAGGAGGTTTGTTGGCTAGTTTTAGCAGTGTATCCACTGTAGTTCTTAGTAGGGGGATTTAATGCACATTTATTTGGTTTTTAATATTCTTATATAGGTGGAGATCCAAGTGTTAGGCTCATTATTTCCCCTTGATTATATCCTTGTGCTGTCAATCCTTCTATCCATTGATCAATCCCTTTGGATGGAAGACGAAGTCAGTGATTTATTGGGCGCTGCAGACGAGGAGACTTGGGACCATGAATGAACCTTCTGCACTGATGATGCACTAAATATCACAAAAGGTGGCAAACGTCTTTTGAAGGATATCCATCCATAGGTCAAGTCACCACTAGTGCATTTACTAGCTTCACTAAAGGCGAATATGTTATGTGAACAAGGTTTTGGTGGGACAAAGCTTCAACAACATATTTTGTCTAGTCTGGGTTGTGAGCTTACGACGAGATTTCTAAGTAAACAGGGACCAGGTGAGACTGTTATAGAGCACACTTCAATTCCTAGACTGGGTTTGGGATGGGATTTTGAGTCTCATGTGAGGCCTTCAGGGGGAGGGTGTTCTCATGATAACAAGGAAGTTGGTTTTCATGAACGGACAATGCACCAAAGTATGGATTTTGGCACAAACAAAGATAACACTCATCGGGAGAGACTGTACGTGAAGGAAACGTGAAAACAAAAGGTGGCACGGGTCTGGAAACCCAAGAAAATTAGATGGAGGTTGGTCATAGGAATCGACATGGGTTTGGAGGAAACCTATAACTTGTCCCTCTGCGCGTTGGTTGGGAGGTTCGCTTATGAGACTAGGAGTAGTATCACTTTCTTAGCTTGGATGCAGTGAAACTAGTTACCCATCATTGGGTATGAACTAGAATATCTCACTTTGCCTTATGGATGGTTCGGTCTGGTATTCAAGCTCCTAGAAGACGCATAGATTATTTTAAATGGGTTTTGGGACTTTTAGGGAGTCAATTTTATTCTTAAGAGGTGGAGAACTCGTTTTGAACCTGCCATAGAATATCTCATCCTTAGACATGTTTAGGTTCTGTTACCAAGATTTCCACTCAATTTATGGAATACAAATTCCTTGAAGGCTATTGGGAATCTTCTAGGCCAATTCCTTAAGTTTGACGAAAAGAGGCTCCGTGATCCGGATAAGAGCATGGTGCTTGTTCTTGTTGAAGTGGATATCCATGCAGTCCTTATGGAATCACTCGAGATGGAATGGCAAGGTCATGTGATGGTTCAACGACTTGATTACCACGGTCTTCCTTTTTGATGCAACTCATGGAGAAGGACAGGACATCTCCGACATGAATGCCCATCGTGGAACAGAATTGGAGATGTAGAGGACTCCTTGGAATCTCAGGCCAACGATATGTATATGAGTGAAGGTGATATAGAAGAGGTGGGGGCTTATACTTCAGGGCCTAGAGAAGATACATCAGAACTCCTCTCGGGAACCTTTATTGGTAAGTTAAAATTTTGCTGGCCTTCTTCATATTTTAAGCTCTCATCTTGGGAGAGGGACTTCCTGGATAAGTCCTTTCCATATCCTACCTTTTCCATTTCCGAGACTATCACCTCTAATAATACTTTGGATTTGGGTGGGTCGACTACGGGTTCTGATAGGAATACTGAGGCCCTTCTACCTATCATTTCTACCCCTTCTGTGTCTGAGGTTTCCAATATACAGTACAGGGGGACTAATGAGAACTCTAGCCCACTGTTATCCACCTTACCCGAGAATGCACATTCACCAGATACAAATATTGAAGCACTAATTCCATCTCTAAAAGAATTAGTCAGCCCCACACCTCTTCAAACTTTTTGGGGTTTGGAAGCCTATCAGGAGAACTCTGACCGCGATCTGGATGAAAATGTGTCTGATGGGGGAGATTGCAAAGGGAAAGAAATGGCATGGTCTCGAGGCCTAGGTTTGGAGGTCTCCACTATCAAAACACATAGTTCACACAAGAAGTTAGGGTCAGCACCTACTTTGGGGGTTCATTAATCAATTTCTATTCATGATATGGGGGCACTTAGAGGCGTAAAATCCCTCACAAGGGCCAAGATAAGTTCCTTATCTCTCTAAACATATGAGGGGTTGGTGGCACCCTAATATTTCCTACCATTCATAGACTATTTTCTAATACCAAACCGGATATCATTTTTTTCCAAGAGACTTTGGTCTCTGAGGAAAAGGCTAGGAAGTTCATATGCTCGATTTACCCAAATTGGATGATAAGTTTTGTTAGTTCTCTTGGGACTTCTGGGGGACTGTTAGTGGCTTGGAATCCTAAGATTTTTGAGCTACAATCTTTTCTAAGTTTTGGTGGAATTCTATTGATAGGTATCCACATTCTGGATAAAGGAAAAATAAGTTTTATAAATGCATATGAGCCGTGCACTGGACATAGGAGTTTATGGGAACAAGTGGATTCAAAAGGTCTACTAGCATAGAACAATCTCATCCTTGTTGGGGATCTGAACTTTACTATCAATGCAGATGAAATGTGGGGTGATGTGGCCTTACCCGATCCTTTGGAGGATTTTTTCAAAAAACTTATCTCTTCTAATAGGTTAGTGGATATAAAGCCTATTGTATTAATTCCTACATGGCGAAACAGAAGGAGAGGGGGGGAGGAGATGCAGAAGAGATTAGATAGGGCTTACGCTTATGAAGAGTTATTTAATGATGCTATCAAATACAAATCTTGGGTGGAGCTCCCTTTTGTATCAGATCATGCGCCTATAGTTCTTCAAATAGAGTATGGTTATAAGCCTGTTGCTTATCACTTTAAGTTCAATCCAACTTTCTTACAAGAAGAGTCTTTTTGCGATTTAGTTTGGTTAGTATGGGGTTCTCACCAGCTAGTTGAGGAGGCTGGAGCTCAATGAAGAATCTCTAGGAAACTCTCGGGAATAAAATCACAGGTTAAGATTTGGTTGGTTAACAAAAAGAAAAAGGAAATTTTACAACTCGAACTTTTAGAAGCTTAGATTGCACACCTATCTCAGCAATACTTGGAAATTGAGCAAAGTATTGAACTTAGAACCCGGTTGAAATATCTTTAAAGTGAAAGGAACAAGTTACTTCTAGCTGAGGAGGAGCGTTGGCGCCTTAAAATCAAGACGACATGGATTAAAAGCGGGGACAAGAACACTAAATGCTTTCATTATTTCGCTAGTTACATGCAGAATAAAAAACATCTATGGGAGATCAAAGATGAATTGGGACATGAACACTATGGGCAGGATGCAATAAAGATTGAAGCTTAGAGATATTTTAGTAACTTATATCAAGAACCAAGAATGAATATGATAGTGGATCAAGTTGCATCGGTCGGCTTATATCCAAGGCTGGTAAGTGAGGAGGAAGTCATCCAACTCGAGAAATCAGTTACAAAGGAGGAGATTTTAGATGTTTTAAAGGGCTTCGCCAAAGACAAGAGTCCTGGCACCGATGGGTGGAATGTGGAATTCTACTTGCAGTTTTTTGATTTGATTGCCAAAGACTTATTGGATGCAGTTGAGGAGTCATGTAGGACTGGAGTTGTAAACATAGCTCTCAACTCGACTTTTATTTCTCTCATCCCGAAGGTAAATAGTCCTGCTACCTTTGAGGAGTTTCTCCCGATAGCTCTGTGTAACCTTTGTTATAAGATCTTCACTAAAATAATTTCTAGGCACATTAGACCGATCCTGTATCATGTCTTATCTGAGGAACAATTTGGCTTCTTAAAATGAAGACAAATTATCGATGCTATCGGGACAACACAGGAATGTTTGCACAGTATCAAAGAGAAAAATCTTCAAGCTCTAATCCTAAATATTGATTTGAAAAAATCCTATGATTGTGTCAGCTGGGATTATCTAAGAATGGTCTTGCTTCAATGTGGATTTGGCCTACCAATGTCAAAGTAGATAATGGGTTGTATCACATCAGCAACATATGCTATATTTTTTTTTTTAAGTAAAAAGATGGAACCTGTTATATTACCATAAGCAAACTACAGTAGCTATTTGTGATGCCAGTTGTCCCGCCTAAACAGGAAACCGGGACAACTGGGCATCCCTTGCCATGTGTTACCCCATTCACAAAATTAACAAAATTAACAGTGCATCATCCTGCCAGAAGGAAACCAGGACTAACAGTCATGAAAATGAAACTGGATGTCATGAATTAGTTCTAAGAAAATTGAGAGCTAACTGTCCCAAAGCCTAGATTATAGTAAAAAAAACAAATTCTAGTCCTAAGCATCATTTAACCTTTGAGCCTGCGCGCTTGTCCTCGTCCTCGTGTTGCCGTCATCCTGCTGGGAATGTATAGGCCTGCGCGCAAGTTGGGCATTGTCTCTTTGGGAGAGTTCTGGAGTGAGCCGCAAAGAGCATGTCAAGTCTCTGGTCCATTCATGAGAGGCGGAAGATCTGGTCATCCAACAAACTCCTCACCTCAAAAATGAGACTGAGGTACCTCGAGTCGGCTAAGAGTGGTTGTTCCTAGCTGTGGCTATCAATTGACCCCATGGGAGTGGTCTCGTCTGCTTCCTGATGCGTGTGCATCTGTTGATTGTGTGCTTGCAATGCCACCTCTATGGGTGGTTCAAGAGGAATCTCCTCTTCGACGTACCAGGTGGGGTAAGGCTCCTCTAAGATGGTGGCGTTGGGACCGGGCCAAATTATTGCAGGCAGAGGCTTATTGTCTGGACCAAATTCTGAAGGCAGGTTCCAGTTATCCGGCACTGTGAACAAAGTGTGCTCGAGGACGCTCTCCAAGCCATTCTCCGGAGTAACTTCTTCCACGTACGCCATTGGAGGCGTTCGTGGTGTCGTTCTCCTTCATCTGGCTTCCATTGCTATGGATTTCTCAAAATTCTTTTTCCTTTGGCGCCGTGATTCATCCATGTACCAGGAAGCTCCCCTGCGTGGCTTCCCTCTCGCTCTGGGCATGGTGGAGGTCTGGTGGATTTCCAGAGTGCTTTCTCGAAAGGTCTCTTTGCTCCAGAACACTGACGAGATCACAAGGTGTTGCCACTGTTCCAGTGGAGTGGAGGAGAATCTGTGGCAATTCTGTTGTTCTAGTGGAGCAGAGGCTGCAAAGAGCGACTGGCGCTTTGCTCTGTCGACCTGGACGATGAGAACTAGTGCTGACATGACCGCTATAGCCATTAAATCCTGTTGGTTAGTGTGTTGATGGCTGGTACCCTTCCCTTGCGCGAGGGGCCTCATCGATTGAATGCGCCTGCTCGTATCCATGGCAAGTTAAAGTCAGAGGGGATGTTGGCTGGTAGATGCATTAATACCGCGTCCCAGACTAATCCTGCGTGGCACAATTGCACGACGTGTCACCCCATCTGGGGATTGAAGGTCTTTAGTGGCTAAGGTTTGGCACCAAGTGAAGATCTCTGGATCTGGTGAGATGTGGGCTTCCCAGCCAAAGTGTTCCACATCCATTTCGACTGCTTCATTTTCTAGGCAATCCGCAACCTTGTTTGCGTCCCGTTTCACGTGGGAGGTAGTGATCCAGAGATGGGGTTGTAGGAGGTGACTGAAGTCTTCGAGCAGGCCATAGAGTCTCCAGCTTGGTGAGATTTTGGTAGGGTTGCATCTGTGGAGAATCTTGGTGGTTAGTCTTATGATGACTTGCGAGTCCCCCTCTAAGATTATCCTTTGGTAGCCTTTGTCCATGGTTGTTTGGAGGCCTCGCAGTAGTCCTGTTAGCTCCGCTACATTGTTGGTTGTGTCCCCTAGGAATCCCGCATCCAGACCAAGGATTTTTCCGCTAGAATTTCTGAGTACTGCCCCATATCCTGCTGTTCCCGGGTTTCCTTTGGAGGCTCCATCAAAATTTACTTTGATGAAATGTGCTGGAGGGGGAGTCCAACTCGTTTGACTAGTCGGTTGACACTTATGACTCCTTGGTCCCGGTTGATTATTTAGTATGGGATATCAGTTTTGAATAGTGCATTGTTCCTCTGGGTTGCATTGAATATCTTCCTCTGTCCAAGACTTACTCCTGATTGTTTCTTTGATTAGGGATCTGATTTTCTCCCATGTGGTCTCGGGCAGGGAAGATTGGGAGTGGAATATTCTCTTGTTTCGTTCCTTCCAAATTTGCCAGAGAATAAATCCCGGCAAAAGTTTCCAGATGATATTTAGTATGGGGTTGTTATAGGTACTGCGATCCTAATTCTCGATTGTGTCATTGATGCTGCTCCGATTTTGGTTGGATTTGCGCATTATTTGCACTCCTTGGTCCCATATCTATTGGCTGTAGTGACACCTGTTAAATAGGTGTTCTTTAGTTTCCTCCTGTTGATAGAAGAGGATGTAGAGGGATGGTCCGATGAAGCCTCTTTTTCTTAGATTGTCCGACGTTAAGGCTCTATTGTGCACCACTAGCCACAAGAAGGTGGAGACCTTAGGCCAGAGAGCAGGATTCCAAACTTTACTCCAAATGTGCTCCTTTTGTCCCTGGTGATTTCCCTGGAGTAAATAAGCTTCTTTGATGGTGAAGATGTCGGCTGTGGAGTATCCCCACCTCGGGATGTCCGGTCCCTCTCAATAGGGTATTTTCCTACGGATGGCTTGAGATTGCCAGCTCTACAGATTGAGATTTTCCGGGGTCCCGAGCTTTTGGTTTGAGATCTTCCATTGGCGCCACCGCTACTACTGTGTTTGTGGTTTCCAAAGGTCCTTAACCTTTAGGGAGGTATTCTGGTGGAGGGCTCTTTTGAGATTGGATAGTTCCTCCATTACGTCCAATGGTTTGAGTTGCTGCCACGAGTCTTGCCAGAACAGGGCACTTTCTTCGTCTCTTATCTCCCAGAAGCCATGATTCTGTACCAGTGTGTGATTATTCCAAGCTGTGTTCCAGATGTTGGAGCCATGTATTCGGTTGTTGTATCGGATTAGCTGGTCTTCCAGTGTGAGGGGGGCGTACCTTCATTTCCACAATTGTGCCCAGGCGACTGTTGGAGTTTTTAGCCATCTCCACCAGATTTTAGCTCCCATTACTTGGTTAAGTTTCCCTGGATCCCGGAGTCCTAATCCTCCTTGACTTTTTGGCATGCAAAGTCTATCCCAGTTGACTAGAGCCCATTTCTTGTTAGGTTGATGATCGTGCCAGAGAAAGTTTCGTTGAAGGTTTCTGATGGCTCTGATGACTTTTTTGGGAGCAGCCAGAGCGGTGAAGAGATAAGTGGGTAGAGCTTGCAAAAATGACTTAAGGAGTACCAGCCGGGAGGCAATATTGAGGGGTCTGAAGGTCCAGTTGCTTAGCCTGTTGGAAATGGAAAGGAGAAGGCTGTCCCAGGAGATGAATCTGGCCGCCGCTTCTGTGAGGGGAACCCCGAGATAGTTGGACAAAAGGGATCTCATGGGTATCCCCAGAAGTCTGGAAACATGAAGTTGGATAGAAGGCGGGGTATTAAAAAAGTAGAGCTTGGAATTTTCCAAGTTGAGGGACATGCCTGAGGCTTCGGTGAAGTCGGAAAGGATGGAATTGATCTTATTAGCTTCCTTGACCGTGGGGGAGTTCAGGAGGAGGGTGTCATCAACAAATTGGCTGTGAGAGGGTGTTGGCTGAATGTTGTGTGTAGGCAGGCCTGTAAGGGAGCCTTCAGTTATTGCTGCCTTGATGTATCGTCCCATGCCTTCCATCAAAAGTACAAACAGGAAGGGGGAGAGGGTGTCCCCCTATTGGATTCCTCTGGATGGTGAAAAAGGTTGAGATGGTACACCATTTACGAGAATGGAGAAGAAGGCGGAGGAGGTGAGATTCATGACCCAATTTACCCAACCCTGATCGAAACCAAAAGAGTCTAGGACATCTCTGAGATATTGCCAATTGGCTCGGTCGAAATCTTTTGAAAGACCGAGTTTGATTAGCATACCTGGATTTCTTGAAGTCTTGAGGGAGTGGATGATCTCGTGGGCTAAAATGATGCTATCCATGATTTGTCTCCCTTCTACGTACCCTGCCTGCTCCTTGGAAATGACAAATGGCAGGATGGGTTTGAGTCAATTGGCTATAACCTTCATTATAATTTTGTAGATAACATTACACAGGGCTATGGGTATGAATTGTTTGGGGTTTGTGACTCTTTCTTCTTTCGGAATAAGGGTGAGAAAGGTGGCATTGAGAGCCGGTAGGACCAGGCCTGAAGCTCTTGATTCAACCACCACATCCCACACTTCTTGTCTAACCAGGTCCCAACAGTGGTGGAAAAAATCCGTGGTAAATCTGTCTAGGCCAGGGGCCTTTCCTTGGGGCATGTTTTTTACTGCTTGATCTACCTCTTCTTGGGCGATGGGCTGAGTTAAAGCTGCATTTTTATCTGGGGTTACCAGTGATGGTATATGTCCGGTGACTCTTTGTATGGCTTCACTTCCGTCCTTCTTTGGTTCCGTTAGAAGGTCTTGGTAGTACTTGAGCATCTCCTCCTCGATTTTGGAGTGTTCCCTGGTTATGTTGCCCTGACTTTCCTCCAGGTGAGTGATCCTATTGACGTGTCATCTATGCATCATAGCTCTATGCAAAATTTTTGTGTTCTTCTCCCGTTCCTTGAGCCATCGCACTTTGGATTTTTTCTTCCATAAGATTTCCTCTTGTTTCCTTCTTTCTTCTAGTTGTTCCTGTAGTTTCTCCTCCTCCTTCATTAGTTCTGTGGTTCTGGATCCGGAAATGAATATTTTTTGAATCTCCCCCAGCCTGCTTTCTATGGTCCTTATACTTTGAAGTATATTGCCAAAGCAATTTTTGTTCCATTGTTTCAGCATTTGCTTGAAGCTTTTAAGGCACTGCTGGAATTTGTACATGCTGGAGCCATGGTCTATTTCCACCTGCTCCCACCAGGATTTGGCTAGCCACTGAAAATCCGGATGCGATAGCCATAATTTTTCAAAGCGAAAAAGGCTTATACCTAGGAAGCTCTCCCGTGTCTAGTTGAAGAGCCAGGGGCCAGTGACCTGAGCCTGCTTTTGGTAGAATGAGGCTCTTTAGATAGGAGCCTGATTCCATTATTTCTTCAGTGACTAAGAAGCGGTCCATTCAATAGGCAATGTGTTGATTACCTGATCTGCGATTGGACCAGGTGAAAGTACCATTGCTATTTTCTATATCTACTAATTTTAGATTATCAATGAGAGCTTTGAACTTACCACTATCTTGCTCTAGTTTTTTGGTGCCTCCAGTTTTCTCCTCCAGCGTCAAGATCATGTTGAAGTCACCTCCTAAGATCCATTTTAGGGTTGTTTCCAGGGTCTTGATCAGTTCAAGCTGCTCCATGAATTTATCTTTGTCCTGGTTGTTGTGAGGCCCGTAAACATTGGTGATGGCTCCTTCCTGATTCGAGCCGATGACCTCGAAGTGAGCCGTTATTGTGCCTATTGTTGTAAAGGGTTTGCTGATAGTGATGTTGGATGGGTTACATAAGATGGAAAGGCCACCTGAGGCCCCTGTGGAATCTGTTGTTATGGAAGTGCATTCTCTCCATATGCACTGAAAGATTGTTTCAGCCTCTGCTCCTCGACATTTAGTTTCCTGTAGCAGCAGACTATCTGGTTTTTCTGCTATGATGCAGTCTCGGAGGATCCTTTGCTTGGATCTATCATTCAGTCCTCTAATGTTCCAGGTGATGATCTTCATCATTAAGAGGGGGGTGTTGAGTGGAGGTATCCCTCCGAGAGCTTGTGGATCTGACCTGAATTTATCATAAGGTTGCCTGCTTCCTTGATCAGTTGGTGTGCAGCTTTTCATCCTCTTCTTTTGTTTTCTCAAGGGACTCTCTTCGAGCCAAATCTTGAGTCCGTTGCTATGCCCAGGTGTGCTGTGGATCTCGCTGAAGAATTGAGAAATACCTTGTGTACTTTGCGTAATTGTTCTTCAGGGAGGGTCTGCAGGTCCTTTTGATTTAGAGCTTCCTCCATCTTTTCCAGATCTATCCCTGCTAGATCTCGGTCATCCAGCAGCATTGGGGTATCCCCATCCCCTTCTCCTCTCTCTTCTGTGTGGGTTTCACAAGTTTGGGGAGAAGGGTTAGGATTTGGGCAATTTTTTTGCGGTTGTTGAGGGTCCTTGTGTGGGTCCTGAATTTCCTCATCTTCTGGCAGCTGATTTAAAATCTCATAAGAGTTTTTGGTTGCGATTTTCTGTCTGGAGTCCGGGATCTGCTTCCTTGGTGGGTTTCTCCTTTTTGATGCGACCGTGGTGAAGCCATCCTTCTGTGTGGTTTCGCTTGCTCTTGTATCTTGTTTGATAAGAGGGAAATCCTGATATAGGTGGCCGTGCTCATGCCATCTCCTGCATCTAAAGGGAATGTGCTCATAGTCCAGAGTTTGTTGCCAGTCCTCATCCTGGTACTCAAGGGTCACCGCTCCAGGGAGTGCTTTGGAGATATTCATGTAAACACAGATCCTGGCATATGAGGTATATTTTCGTTGTCTTGTGGCTTCCGAAGCTTTGACATACTGTCCGAGGGTATTTCCTATGACCATTAGAATCTCTTCCAGCCAAAACTCTTGTGGCAAGGAGTATAGGCGGATCCATATAGGGGCCATGGTGAAATCTTCTTTGTCCGGGCTAAATATTTCAGTCCAGAAGCATAGGAACAGCCCTGCCGAGTTGAAGAAGTACGATCCATTTTCAAAAATCTTGTCCTTGTCCTCTAGATTGTATAAAATGATTGTAAAGAAACCCTTGGAGCTGAGTTGGACCTCATAGTCCCCTTTGGGATTCCACCAGTGCTTGATCCATTTGCTGAGGTCCCTCTCTGCTGGCCAAAGTCCCAGAAATTTACCGATGAGGGCGTGCTCTCTCATAAATTGTGTGTGCTCTCCAACCCTAGTTGAGCTCATGAGGTATCTCGGTGGTTTCTCCATTTGTGGAATGCATTTGCCTGGTTGCCAACCCCATGGTGGCTTCAGTTGAGAGGTTCTAGATTCTATTTCCATTTCCATTTTGAGGCCTTGTTCCCTGGCTAGGAGCTGCTCTCGTAGCTGCGGTGGCGGCTCGAAGGTGGGTCTCTTTTCTCTGGTACTTGATTTATCATTGGCCGCAACATTGCGGTATGAGGGGGGTTTCCCCCCCTCTTCTTCGCCCATACCGGTGTATCAGTGGGGGGCGTATGGTCGTGATCGGTGCTGGTAAATCTCCGCGCAGGGGTTCTTTGTTTGGTCGACGGCAATATACACCACGAAGGGATTAGGTTTTCTCATGGCCATCCACAGATCTTTCTTCCAGCAACATATGCTATATTGATCAATGGTGAGCCTTCAGTATTTTTCAATAGTGGGAGATGATTGTGTCAGGGATGTCCATTGTCAACTTTGCTTTTCATTTTAATTATGGAAGGCTTAAGTTTGGCCTTAAAAAGAATCCAATAGGAAGGATTACTGACATACATAAAGGTATCAATGCTTCTTAAGATTCTCCATCTACTATTTGTAAATGATATCCTCATTATGACTAAAGCTTACATTGTTGAGTGGAAGGAAATAAAAAGAGTACTGGAAATTTTCTGTAGGGCTTTTGGTCTTAAGATAAATGAAAAGAAAACATTTTTTCTAAAACACGGCGTGCGACAACAAGATCTGGTGATTTTAAAGGATAATTTTCAATATAACTTTGTTGATATTTCTAGTGGCTTCAGGTATCTTGGATATTTTTTGAAGATCGATAGATACAAAGCAAACGATTGGCATTGGTTGATTGCCAAGTATGAATCTCAGATTATCCACTGGTGTAGTAGATGGCTATCCATACGGGGTCTCTTTATACTCATCAAGGCGGTTCTAGAGAGTCAACCCGTTTATTGGCTCGCTCTTGCAAATTTGTCCTCTCCTATTCTCCATAGAATTCAATAGGTTATCTTTGATTTCCTTTGGTCGAGATGCTATAGGAAAAAAATATTCATCTCTATGCATGGAAACTTATAGCATGTTCAAAACAGTATTGTGGCTGGGGTTTGAGGAATTTGGGAATATTTGGAAGGGCTATGGCACCAAATACTCTTTGGAGGGCACTGATGCAAGAAGGATTATGGCATCATGTATTAAAAGATAAATACTATCCTTATGTTTCTGTTGATAGATGGTTGCGCACGGTAATTGTAGTTGATGTTAAAGGGTCCGAGAACTGGAAGAATGTTTTAAAATCTCTGTACATTGTCTTACATTGGTTAGCTTGGAGACCGAGATTGGGTCATTACATACTATTGAGCAAAGATCACATTATGGGGATGGGGGAAGGGGATGTTTTGACTGAAGAATTGATCTTAGCACTCAATAGGAAAGGAATATATTTCTTATTCCAGGCACAATGTGAAGCTCGTGTGGGGATGATCAGAACAAATTGGCACTCCAACGCTACTCTGGGGTTAGAAGGGGATCTTGCAGTAGAATGGAATTCCTTCTGCTGTGCACTCATTAACAATGGTTTTCAATTATTGGAGAAGCCAGATGAGCTTATCTGGATGGGGGGAGATGCGTCGCGACAATTAAATGGAAAGAATGCTTATGAGGCCTTGGAAAAAAAGTATTAGTGTTTTGTGATTGGAGGCTGGAGGAAAGTGATGTGGTCCTCGTCTTGCCACTTAAAAATTCAGCTATTCACCTGGTTAATGAAAAAGAATAAGATTCTCACCTGGGATCTGCTTCAGCGTAGAGGTTTTCATGGACCGAGTTTTTTCCATTTATGTAAAGTTAGCAAGGAATCTGACTACCATCTATTTTTGGAGTGCTCTTTTGCCATGGAAGTATGGAAAAAGGTAACAACAACATTAAACCTTCCTGGCAGGTGGTCTGACAATACAATTGTGTAGTGTTTTAAGTCCTCGAAAGAACAAAAATTATCTTACCCTTGCCTGCCTGCGGTCATCTGTTGGTTTATCTGGAAGGAGAGGAATCTATCGATATTTGAAGATTGCAATCCCAATTTGCAGAAGGTGGATTACTTATCGATTTTCTGGTTGAGTGAGTAGATATCCTTGTTATCTTATGCGATATGGATTATCTATGAATAATAGTGATGTTGTATCTAAACTTGTTGTGTAGTGAAATAGATGAGAATAGTATGTTAAATGTTAATGTATGTTATTTCATGTAAACTTGTTCCAATTGATGTTTAAACAAAAAAAAATCACTTATGTACTCACTTATTTTATGTCTTAACGGAGGGATCTTTATAGATGGTATCAAAGTGGGTTCAACCCTACGACATTGGACCATTACACCATCCAACAAATAAACTAGCTGCAAGGAGTAACCTCGTGTTGGCTTCCAAGCTTTCATTTCAGCATTTTTATTAAAATCTGTCGTATGACTGACGATAAATTTTGCAATATCGCCTTGCATGTTGTTTTGAGAGCAATCACATGAACAAAAGAATACCACGGTGGCTTTAGTAGGGAATCGGAAATCTGAGAAAAATGGCCATGGGGATAAGCTTTGCTAAAATATTCTTTGACTTCTCTTCTCTCTTCCACTGCAATGTTTGGGAATAGGTGTGGCGTTATTCCTTCTCCTCCATATCATGGATACCAAGCCAACAATTCTCCATCTTTTTTATAAACTGTTGAAGCTTCGATCTAGTTTGCAATGAATGCGGGAGAGGAAATACATGTTCAAATGAGGAGGACGCCAACCATAC
Source organism: Picea sitchensis (assembly GCA_010110895.2). Classification (NCBI taxonomy): domain Eukaryota; kingdom Viridiplantae; phylum Streptophyta; class Pinopsida; order Pinales; family Pinaceae; genus Picea; species Picea sitchensis. The sequence goes on along the minus strand of SNQJ01S0007921.1, from coordinate 20,284 downwards.
CAGTTTACTAATTTATGTGCACCAACAACAATCATCATAATCATCACCATTTTCCATCCGAACAGTACACATGATTACTACAACTTTGCAGAGGAACGACAACCTTTTGATTTGGTATATACTATTTAAAACGGAGTAGGCTAATTCGGGAGCAATCTTCCCTCCGGAGTTTTGTTTTTTAGGTAAAAAATGGACTTGAATCCGGTCAAATTCTCAGGAGTATTCTGACTTTTGCATGGATCAAAGTTTCATGCATTTCATAACCTTACCCCAGGGGTTTTGCCCCATTTTAAACTAACCCAAATGCTCAGAAAATCAAAATTCTGAATTGACCAGAAATTTAAAAACGAACTTCAAGAAAACCTACCGAAAAAGTAACTCATGAGAAAAGATTTCTCCAGAATTATTCCACTCCGTTTAAAACTCCAGTTGAAATTATGCTCGTGACCTTCATTTTGATCGACCTGCAGTTGAAAGATTACTCGCATTTGATTTGCTCCACGTTCCTCTCATATCTGTACATTCTATATAAAAAAAAAAGATAATAACATGACTTCCAAGGCACCGTATTTAAAATTGCTCACTTATAAGTGACTTAGTTATGTAGGTGGGTACATTCATATGCATATAAAGAAAAATATATGCACAAGGTTTAAGAAATCACTTTTTTAGTTTCTAAGTGACATGTGAAAAGGATATATATAAAGCATATTTTGATAAGTATAAGTTTTGGAGGTATTAGTTAAAAACTGTACTTTGAATATTTATTCACAATATCACTTTATCACGAGAGTGAGCATGTACACCTTTTTGTAATTTGTAATTGGTGTTATAAGGGTTTATTATTTATTTGTTTTGTAATTTTATTACTTTATCACTAGAGTGAACATGTATATCTTTTGTAATGTATACTTTTTGTAATTGGATTTATAAGGGTTTATTGTTTATTTGTTTTGTAATTTTATTACATTAGAGTGAGCATGTATACCCTTTGTAATTGGAGTTATAAGGGTTTATTATTTATTTGTTTTGTATGTTAAGGATATTTGTAAATCGAGTTATAAGGAGACATACTTGGAGTTATAAGGTGTTTTCAAATATTATAAGGGTCAAGGTGTTTTTAATATTAGTTTCTAAGTTACATGTGAAAAGGATATATATAAAGCATATTTCGATAAGTATAAGTTTTGGAGGTATTAGTTAAAAACTGTACTTTGAATATTTATTCACAATATCACTTTATCACGAGAGTGAGCATGTATACCTTTTGTAATTGGTGTTATAAGGGTTTATTATTTATTTGTTTTGTAATTTTATTACTTTATCACTAGAGTGAACATGTATACCTTTTGTAATTGGAGTTATAAGGGTTTATCGTTTCTCTGTTTTGTAATTTTATTACATTAGAGTGAGCATGTATACCCTTTGTAATTGGAGTTATAAGGGTTTATTATTTATTTGTTTTGTATGTTAAGGATATTTGTAAATCGAGTTATAAGGAGACATACTTGGAGTTATAAGGTGTTTTCAAATATTATAAGGGTTAAGTATTTAGTCTCAAGTCTTAGACCCGTCTGAAATTGAATATGGTGGATTTAAGATTTTTATGTGTGGATTGGTTTATATTGTGGTTTTATGGAGGTCTTAGATTTTGCACATTTGAAGCAAATTTAACATATTTGAAGCACTTCAAAATGGCTTGAATCGACAAAATGTTTAATATGTTCCACACATTGATTTGCAAAACTCCAGAATATACAATTTATATGCAAAAATGAATGCCCATTAATGTTCTTACTTGTTTTCGCATACTACACAAAATGGTACATCTACTTCAAACATAAACAAAGTTTTTCACTTGGAAGTTGATGTCATTTAATGATGACACCAAGGAACAAGAAAAAAACCTTGCACTTGTTGACTGTGAGTTGCAGTATTTTTCCTTTGATGAAGTCAATGTAGCCTTGACTTATGAAACTGAAATCAAAGTGGATAAATTGAAGGTTCAACATGAAGATCGGGTTGACAATATAGATAAATTTGTTAGACCATGGGAAGAAATAAAATTTAAACGAAATAGATATGGTTTACAATATGAAAAGGATCATCATAACCTTTTTCATATTCCTAATTATTGTAAACCAATAACGTTTATTAATGGTGGTTTTTTGGTTCACTACAAGGAAGAGACCCTCTAGAGGAGGGTTTTGTGGAAGTCCCTATAAAAATAGCCCAAAAATCCATTTATAGCAGAGGAAACTAGTGAAGGAGAATGTGTAGAGGTTTTAGCGGATGCTTTTTTACGGTGATTTTATAAATACATAATGCACCGATGTTTTTTCTGCTACGAACACACTAGTTCTCTAAAACATGGCACACCGTTGTAGGGTTATTTCAAAAAAATATATACTCTAGTGCGCTACTTAAATATTAACTCAACAATTTGCACCATTTCTCTCAAATATGGCGCATCATGGTAGGGTTATTTAAAAAAAAAACATATTTCAGTTCGCTACTTAAATACTGACACACTTGTGCATCTAATAATCGAGTGCACCATAACAGGGTTAAATAAAAAAAATTTACCAGCCATAAAATTCATTTTTACCCTTTTAAGTGTTGTAGAGCTCTCAAGCACTAGTGCAACTTTTGCCTCTTTGAAGCACCCTGTCATTGAGGTTTCCCTTTCTTTCCTTCCTTCTTTCCGTTGCTCAGTGCATGGCTTTCGAATTTTTCCAAACTGTGGAAAAAATGATTTTTTGGATTATGTGACAACCATGCCTCCCCAGTGAGGAAATGCCCAGGTGATGTCTTTATTTCTTTATAACTTGAAATTTTAGCAGATTAAAATTCAAAATTCAGTTAAATTTCCACTATTTTAATTTATTTATTTATTTTGCGCACCGCGTTTGAGTCGTTCATCTCACACTGCGGACGGTCCACCCTAAAAATTTACAGGCTGCACTGAAACACCATGCTTAATTTTTTTGGTGGTGTGTTTGTAAACTCTAACCCACTGGTGCATTGGGTAAACTTTAACACACCAGTGCATAATTTTACCGATGTATCGCATAAAATAATATTGTTGGTTTTTCGCGGTGCGTTGAAATAACATTAACACAACGAGGTGTTACATTAAACGACGCACCGCATAAATCAGATATATTATTTTATGTAGTGCATTGGTAAACTTATGCATCAATGCGTTAATTATTACCCAATGCACCGCCGTAAAAAATTAGAGTCTAAATGCGAAAGTACCGTAATTATCAATTTTTTAAAAAACATTGGTGTGGTGTGTCTCCTTTCCTGTAATGCACCGATGCATGTTGGGAAAGGCTGTTCCCTACAGTAACAATTTTTTTAAAAATGGTTTTACGATGCTTTAGGATTTTAAGTTTTTATTATTTTAGGCGGTGCATCGGTTAACCTTAATGCACCAGTGCAGTAAGGTTATGCAACACACCTCATAAACTAATATAACAAATTTTATACGGTATGTTATGTTACATGTGTGCACCGTAGACGATTCTCACAAGTAATATAGGCACCACGAGCGATGTTTGAATTTTTTTTGGGCACACCTGTAATGAAATTTACTTATTTTTTAATGAAATTTACTTATTTTTTAAAGAAAGATATTTTTCCATATTTATAAATAGATTTCTCATTTACTAATTTTTTTTTTATGTTTTATGTATGAGGATGATGTATTTTATATGTTAATCATGCAGAGATGTCAACGGAAGAAGAAGAAGGAGCAGAGGGTTGACCTATATAATGTTGTATGGGATTGGGAGACGAGGGAGAGGGAGAGGGATTTGTACCCTCTCCCTATTACTGTAGCGACCCAAGTCCTCTTGAGGAATGTAGGCCTCCTTAAGTACTATTGTTGATGTCTAGAAACAACTTCCAACATATTACCATAAATTCTCTCCCAACCCACCATTGGTTTATGAACTGGTCAATCATGTTCCATCATCGATCAATCTGACTGATCAAGTGATCGATTTGATTCCATCATCAAACGATCTGGTGGATTAAGTGATCAATATAGTTCCATCATCTGTCGATCCCACTCTTCCCTTGAAGAGTGAAGTAGTTACCGTTAAGGTCTTTCTTGTTACTACAAATTCTTCTAGACAAGGGGGCATTTCACCCATTCCAATGGGACCCTCTCCAAGTAATGAGGTGATTTTCTTTGATTGGAAATCACTGACGACACCTCATCTTCCTTCCTACATACCCTTTCAAATCATTGTGGAAGTTTACAATATAAACATATGTCACTCTATTGTAGACTATGGTGCTTCTTTTAGCATTATGCCCTCGAACGCTTGGAAATCTCTTGGTTCCCCTCATCTTATGTCAGTGACTCAAAATCTATTGTATTTTAACAGAAGATCCAATGAATCTTTAGGGATTATTCCTCGTTTACCTGTTACCTTAGGAGGGGAAATTGTCTATATTGGCATGATGGTAGTCTAAGGCCCCTTGGATTTTAATTTTATCCTCGGGAGGGACTATGTTTATGTTATGAAATATGTTGTGTCCACACTATTTCGAGTGTTGTCTTTCCCTCATAATGGAAACATTGTGACCATTGACCATATTTCATTCATTGGCTCTCATATGATGGCCAACCTTCTGACTTCCCTAAACGTTCCTTACATGTAAATGATATCCACCCCGCCACAGGTTAATTATGTGGCAACATGTCCCATGTTTTTAATTGACGATGAGAAGGAGCCTCTCATTGTATGCTCATAATTTTTGGATTTAAATTCAATAGTTGACATGGAACTCCCTCGTTAGGGACCTTGGATCCTATTCTTCCCCTTTTTGATCTGAGTAATTCCCTTACCATGTATTCCCTCCAGAGTATTATTCTTCCAATTGATGAAGACCTCTTGGAAGCCATGGTAGAGAGTGATGGGCATAGTTTTATTTTAGGTTCCAAGCTCATTAAAAAATGAAACCAATGTCGAGAAAATTTATTGTTTCTATGTCAAGCTCATTAAAAAATGAAACATAGGATTATGAGCATAGTTATTTTCCTGTGTCAAGATCATTAAAAAATGAAATGGACACCCCAAGCATAGTTTTATTTGTTTCAAGCTTGTGTAAAAATGAAACCTCTCCCAAGCATAGTTTTTCTAGTTTCAATATTGTGTAAAAATGAAACCTACTTTGAGCATAGTTCATTTTTTGTTTGAAGCTCATTAAAAAATGAAACAAACCCTTCTCTCATTGAGTCGAGTATTTTTCTAGATATCATAAATGTTGAGTTTNGGTACTTGAACCTTCCCTTTCTCTGCCTATCTCAGTTTTTCCTCTTTCTTTCTCCCTCTTTAGCGAACCTATCCCTCGTAGTAACTAGGAGTCTATGTGAGTGTAGAAGAAGAATCAGTGGATGAACCGAAGCTTGGGGGGCATGTCTACAACCTCTAGGCATCGTACTAAAGTTAAGCCGCCAACTTCTTATGACGATGTTGGAGGAAAAGTACCAACCTATGAACTCTATGTTGGGAAAAAACCTGCCAATATGTATCGATCAATGTACCAACCTCTGGACATCATGTTAGGAAGAGGCTTATTCATGGGTATTACACCGATCATAGTTTATTCATGTTTTCAATCTCGTTAAAAAATGAAACCAACTTCGAGCAAAGTTCTTGTTTCTCTGTCAAGATCGTTAAAAAATGAAACAAAGGATTTCAAGAAAAGTTCTTGTTTATATGTCAAGCTCATTAAAAAATCAAACAAAGGATTTGAAGCACAGTTTCATTCTCTGTTTCAAGATCGTTAAAAAATGAAGCAAATTACGAGCATAATTCATCGTTCCTCGAGCTTGTTAAACCACAAAGATTCATCTTTGGAGTGGTAGTTTACCCCTTTTTCCGCCTTGTAAGACTAACCACGAAAAATGTATACTCTAGTCAATCATGACTAGAAGAGTTCTCCCTTGTATTGTTTTACACTTTTTCAGGCTTGGGGGACTAAATGTACGAAAAATAACATCCATGGAGTCATATTTAAGATCTTTTCAAACTCTTTAAACATGAAAATATCGTCGAGTTTTCCTTCTTTGGACTCGTAAAACATGCATTGAAGAATCCATACAAGGTTGAACCCATCCTTCTTCAGGTTCATTAAACATATGATGAGGGACTCATCGAAGATGAGCTATACCGAGCATATTTTATCCTCCTCAAGCTCATTTAAAAAATAAAGAGGTACTCACCAATCATGCTGCGGGGGAGGGGGGACTGAAGGAAGTGGTTCAAGTATTTCAAAAACATCATGGAAGCTATTTGTTGTCACCCTTGAACATGGCACATGTTTGCATCTCATCTTATAGTTGGATAATATGCTTGTCTCACACATGTTTTCATCTCGTCTTATAGATGATAATATGTTTGTCCCTTAGTCATATCAATTCCCCGAGCCCTCATACTCCTTCAACTTACTCGAAGAGTGCCCCGGTGATCGTCGCACTATGTTTTGGTTTATCTCTCAGTCAATTCAATGATGCCAAGTCACTTGTCTTGCCTCACAATGTTCAAGGGAAGTTTCACCTTGAACCATCCATTTTGTAGTATTACCATTTTTCATCCTCGTGTCATTCAACACTCATTTGATCTATCATCTTACATCACTTTTTAGTGTCATTTTCATGTCGATGATGGGGGATACATCATAGCCCTCCTTCAACAATTTTGTTTCTTTCGACTTCATCACATTATCCAGGAATTAGACTTAGAAACTAGTTAGTACCTTGGAGCCTGCATGCCTCAATGGCATGTTTCCTTTCCTTTGATAGTAGGTTTACCCCATTGACCTTTGATCACATGATTCCACAAATGTTTGAATTCAGCTCATTTATTCACATCACTGGAATGTTATCATTGGTGTTTTCCCTCACACTTGTTAATGGTATATGTTAATGATTGGTAATCAAGTGGTTTTTACCATGTTCGACATCAACTCATCTATTCACATGGCTATATTCGTACTATTTCGAGATTGAGATGAAGGCCCTAGGTTGGGATTTCACTTTGTTATGTGCTTTATCCAAGCTGCAATGGAGATCATTTGAATATGTAGAAGATTCTAATATAACCACCATATTGGCTATCTCAATTATGTATATGTTGTCACATAGATCCACTTTGTATTGGTCTGTGGCTATGTTGTTTTGTCATATCCTAGCTCCAATGTGTATTTTTTCGTGGCTATGACTTAATAATGTCACGGAGGTATGGATCCACATTGTATCTTTCATGGCCATATCCTTACTCAGTACTTTCATGGATCCATAGTGTATTGGTCGGCGACCATGCTTTGAGTCATTTTATTTGAGTATGGGCATGCCCACCTCGAGGATGATATATTTCTATTGTTTGATGTTTTCTTGCAACTTCCACATGACTTTCTTATTCTAGTTCCTTGATGCACATATTTATGTAAAGTGTTTCGACCATCATCTTCTCTTCTCACCTCACACTTTAGGGGGCATCTATTACACACCAAAATGTCACACTTAGGTGTCGCATCTATCACACGCCTTAAGTGTCGTAAAGTGTTGTATCCACCTTACTAAGTGCCAAATCCACTTTACCAAGTCTTGTATGCACCTTACTAAGTGTCACATGTACTTTATTGAGTGTTGCAATCTTGACACCATGAAAAAACATTTGTTACAATCCTAACACCATGAAATAACATTGGTCACAATCCCTAGTTAGTGTAGAGGAGAAATTTATCATGTTAAAGTCAAAATACCATGTCCACATGTATTATTCATTTTTATTGAAAAAAAAGAAATCAATTTAGTGTGAGAATCCACCTCACATTTAGTTTCCTAGTCTCGAGGAGAAGTTGAGAATCTCATGGATGATTAAGATATTTTCTCAAACCAATATCCTAATTTGATGTAGGGATGATTTTAAGGATGAAAATTTATTTTAAAATGTAGAAACTTTGGCGAATCTTATTAATCCTTCATATGCCAACCATAAAATGTTTGGCGATATTTTTGTAAAAATATTCAAATGTCTAAGGATTTTATATAGTTTGTATAAAAGTTTGGCAATTTTTAAAGTAAAATAATTTTATCGTTTAGAATTTGGGTGAATCATTTTTAGAATAGTGAATTTTATTTTGGGAAAAACCATGGAAAATTAGCCCACGAGGGAAATTTATCCCCTAAAATCATGTATGATTTGATGTATCTTGAGAGATATTTCCTCCTTAAAATCCTTGAGAAATATTTTCTCCCTAATATCCTTGAGAGATATTTTCTCCCTAAAAAACTTGGAGATCCCAATTGTGATGATTGAGTGAGTGATCGTCTCCATGGTGGTCAAGCCTCCAAATCCTATGTAATGAGAGTATTACAAGGTGAAAGGAGGAGAGGAAAAGTGTCTATATGATACTTATAATCTTAAGAGAAACATTTTTAGAGTGCATTCAAGGACTGGATTGGAAGCTTGGAGGAACATTAGCGCAACAAGGTTGTAAGTTCCCATCTTTTCATTAATATAACTTGACCTATTTCTTTCATATTCTTGTTTTCACATGTATGTCTATATAGATAGATCTGTTCTTTTCTAAATATATATTGTATAAGTATAAGGTATTGTTATGTTCCTTACAGACTCTCCTCATCTTGATCGCGGCTTGGACAACAAGAACAAAGACTAAATAATAGCAAGGACAATCATTGGAAGATGAGTAAGTCACACTTCTTTCTTCTATCTTCTCTATCCATGGACATTAAGAATAGATTTAAAGGAATGTTAGTGTCCATTTGTTTGTTTTTATGTCTTCTTCAATAGGGGTCTAGATATCCAAGGTATATTTCACCTGTCTGTAGGGGAAATATTTTTTAACACATATATTATTCAAACAACTCCTTAGATGTAAAGATTATGGGGTATTATATTCAAAAAATATGTGTAGTAATTGACATTTGTAGACAGTAGTGCATTAGCCTTTGTGTGTTTTGTATTTCTAAGTTCATTTAGATGTTATTGATATTATATTGAAACAAATTTATATAATTAACTCTTGTAAACATTAGTTCATTAGTTTATACATGTTTTTCATTTGTAAGATCTTATCGAAGCACATGTGATTGGTCAACAATAAATTGTTTTGCATTGTAAACTCATAGGGAAGGTCATTTGTGTAGTGGACAAGAAGTTGCCTATAAATTAGGCATTCATTCAACATTTATTATCAATAGGTTTTGAGACTAGAGATCAATGCTTCTTATCTTTTCTCACACATCTATTTCCACCGTGTGAATAATACCATGCCACTTGCATGCTAAGAATGGAAACGGGGTGGGGGCCAATGTGAGTGTCAACAAGACTTAGGAAACAATGACACTCAAGTGGAGGTTTCTCTAAATGTCAACAAGATGTAGGTGGAGACTTTTGAGCCAACAAACTTAAGTTAAATCGAGAATTCAAAGCTAGGTATCCCATGTATAAAATTCTATCTATATTACTACCTTCACTCTCATTTTTCGAGCCTTCCACATCATGGTCCCGTTCATTGTCCGACTAGTTAGTCTAAATGCATTGCAAGGAAATCATATACTTAAAGTCAAGTATGATTGTATATTAATTAATAGCTACAACTAAGAATTTTAAATTAGAATAAGAAGAAGTAATTTTAACGTCCACGAGGCTAACAATATCCTATGGGATAGACCGCCTCACACATTGATTTAAGAAATTCAACCCTTTTCCTATTCATATTGATGATGAGATCCCCTAATTTCCCCACTGTCCCCTCGCTGATTAAGTCATTCCAAGAGCTAGATGTCAAGATATTTATATAGTTGTCCCTGCAGTCTTTGAAAGCTTCACACTCTAAAATGAAATTCTTTTTTGTGTCCACTTTTCTGGAGCTGCAGAACACACATACCCTTTCTTCCCAAGCTTATTTTGGTCTTTTCCAGCACCCAGTTTCATAACAGAGTTGATGGGAATTGGTTCTTAATTTGGAAATAAGCATTTTGTCTCTCCAAGATATATTGGCCCCGATGTACGTTTTTTGATGATGATTGTATGTGGGGTTAAACTCTTCAATATAATACTCTTTCTTTCTCCCGAGCCCTTTATCCCAAGTTTGCTTGTGGAACCTATCAATAAAAAAATCCTTTATCTCTTTACTATTTGTAGGGCACTTGTTCAAGTGGATATCCCATTTACTAAGCCATTTAATATTTTGTCTCATCCATGTCTTCTTCCTTTTGTACAATATGTTGTTGAAGACGACCTTAGGCCACTGATTGTCTTCCATTTGCTCGATTTGTTTTTAGATATCTTATGAGACACACCATAGAAATTGCTTCAATAGGAGCAACCCCCATTTGACTCAGCATGATATCATAAGGGATTGAACTTTTAATTTTAAACTTGTTTGTGATCAAATGTTTTTGAATCTTCTCAATTTGTTTCCACTGTAAGTCAGATGTGTTGATGGCCCACACTTCACAACCATATAGAACCACCAAGATCACTAAAATCCCAAAGAGAGTTTGCATAGTCTTCCAATCCCATATCTCTGCTTCTCTGCATCTATTTTGAAAAGCATAGAACACTTTTCAACCTCCCAAAGTTATTTTCTTTCTGCAGCCTTCCCAACTTAGATTTTTGTTGAAGTCAATTCCGAGGTATTTGTAATCTGCCACTTCTTCAAGGGTGTTGCCTTCAAAGTAGAACTTATGTTACTTATGTTTTCTTTTGCTAATGTCAATATAAAGTAGAATTAGTTTTTATATTTAAATGTGTGAGACTATGAGGATTAGAGGGCATTAAATTTATATTAAACAAATATCTCAGGCTTATAGTGAAACTAAACAAATGTCTCAGGATTATATAAAAAACTTGAATGGAGAGAACATTATGGCATTCATTCCATTTGCAATGATGTTATTTTTAATTATTTACACACCTTGCATTCCAATTGTAATATCTTGGGTCATGGTTTCAATAATTATGAGTTTCATATCTGAACAAGTTGCTCAATGCTTTGAGCTTCCCTCTATACATGTTTTATTCTATTAATTAATGTTATAGAGCTAGCTAGTGCAGAGCTCCTGATTGTTAGCGTGGATCTTCCGGACCATGTTAATAGTATTTGAACCTTGATCTTTGTAGATTTATATATATATGTACATTGATTTAGATGAAAGAGATTCATTCGATGAAACTCGTTTGATTAAATGTTTTTAAATTAAACTTCGAACTTATGCCTAATGACCATCTCTACTATGTTTCAGTTATCTTATTAGTCCCTTCCTTTCGGGATTTTCAGGCTTTGGGACTATTAGTAATTGATTTTCAGGGATTCTATTTATTTGGCACAAAAATCAATAAACTTTTACTCTTTTAACCAAAGTCTTTAATGTTCATACGATTTTTAGTTGGAAATTCATATGTTTTAACCAATGTTTTGGCCTCATATTTGGCCTCTTCCTCAAACAGAAAAAGAAAATAGCTTAAGTGATGTCATACATTTGCATATTGTTTTTGCTATTTTTTGGCGAAAATAGATAATGCTAGGAATGAGTCTAGCATTACTTCTTAACATTAGATGTTAAGACGTAATGGATAGGCTATAATGGCCTGTAAAAAATTTGGTGCCACCTAAGGAAGTATCCAACGATACATGCTTAGTGTTAAATATAATGTAACCTCAACAGTCTCACTGTACACTGCCAGCTGTACTTTCTATTCTTGATTTTCTTGAGCCTATTTGGCTCAGCTATTTCCCATTGCATTGTAATCTCTTCAGTTCTTCATACATTCTAATATACTGTTTGATGTTCTATTATTTCTCTCTGCATTTCTTACTTCACAATTTATCATGGTATTAGAGCTACAACAGTAAGCCTCTTCACACAGGCTGGAGAGCAACACGATCCTCAAGTAGCGCAGAGCTTCACGGATTTTGAGAGCACGCAACACAATGTTTTCACAAGGATTGGAGAGTTGTCCATCATACTCTCGAAAGATTCTCGTAGGAAATATTCAACGAGGAAGAAGACCGTCATACGCTCAAAGATCAGCGTAAGAATCTCACGCACCGAAGCAGAGCGAACAACGCTGGAAAAAAGGAGGAAGTGGAGACTGAGAAGAGAGAAACAACAAAGATTCTTGTAATCTTTTCAAGAATCATCAATATTCACCAAGAAGAGATGCAGGACGGAAGCACATTTAAAAGAATTCGAAGAATTCGTTCAAAATCATTAAAGATTCCTGCAGAAGGCAAAATCATTTAAAGTTTTTCGAAATTCACTCAAATCTGTCAAAGATTGTAGCAGAGAACGAAGAACTCGTGAAATTCCTTCAAATCTTTGAAAAAGATTCACGAATCTTTCTTCCACAGGAGTAAATAATGCGTCTCAGGAGTAAAGAACAACCACTGAGGCCGTAAGATTCGTCCTGCGAACGGATCCAGAGCAGGAAATGAGTTCAGAAGGGACGAGGAGAGCGCAGAAAAGGAGAAAGCATTTCAGTCGTTAGATCTTGCACAGAGTACCGACAGCCGTTGGATCAATGAGAAAGTGCACGAGGTTTAATCCTCTAGAGCGCACAGGAGAAATTTATGACTTGTGAAGTCACGAAATTCCGACATCATCTGGACCATCAATCAAGAAACATGTGGTGAGATCTCGGCATTTCGCTAACTCGCAAGGTGTAAAGGTCAGAAGATTGTCGTGAGAATTCGCGAATCGTGAAATCACGAGTCATTATGGACCGTTGAATCACGAAAGATTGTGATCCATTGATCTTATCCCATCACAAAATCAGGAATCGGGAGTTGGACGAGAAAAAGTGATTGCACTCCAAAACTCCAATACACGAAATCCCGACATAAAGAATCGCAAAATCCCGAGAGGACTTGTGAGTCGCCCATCTCAGAGGAAAGGTGGCAGAAGATCCAAGTGCCGTCAAATCGGCATATCGGAGTTCGCGGTTTTGAAAGACCGTCGCAACACGAGTTCTAAACTCGCGAAATCGCAATTCACGAAATAGCGATAAGATCACAGCCATCCATTTATTTGGACACGCGGTGGACATCGAGGAAACCACCGGCGTTTCGGCAACCGAAGTTCTCAAGTTGACAGAAACTTTGGCGCGCAAGTCGCGAAATCGCAAAATGACGAGGACCGTCCATCTTGAGGGGACGCGTGGNGAGGACAAGAAACACGAGCATTTCGATACAGCGAAGTCCGAAATCCCGACAGGAGGAAAGCTCTGTTTTGGGGCTCAGCTGACGTCATCTCGTCAAAACGAGGGATCAGGAATCTCCACGGTAAAACCCCCGAAGCAGACTTGAGTCGTCGATCTGTTGGGACGCGTGGCGGAGATCAAAGGAGACGGGAAAGACCCGAAAGGAAAGCGCCATTGGTAAATTGGAGATCGGGGAATCGAGGAGTCAGAAGAGCTCATCATCAGGGTTAACGAAGTCCCGATTTGCGATATCCCGATAAGATCTGGGTCGTGAGATCATAGGAAGATCTCGACCGTTGAATTGTCCAAAGGCAAATATCGGCATTTCGGCAAATTGACAGACAAAGAACCGGAAAAGCCCGTAGCACTTTAACACAAGGCGCGTGGTCACATTGAACCATGAAAAAGGAAAATTCAAGGCCGATAAGATCTCATCGACAATCGACGTTTTAGCGATCGGAGGTAGATACGAAATTTCCCTCTATTTTTTTTGCAAATTTTTTTATGGCATCATCTAGCAATTTAGGACCAACTCAGGGTCCGATTCTTCTTGGAAAGAACTATGAGTTCTAGTATCTTTGGCTGAGATCCTTCTTGCAAGAAAAAGAGTGCTGAGATCCAGTGGATCTTGGATATGTGGAACCAGATCCAGCCGCCCTTTCTACCATGACAAATCCATAAAGAATTGCTCAGGCAACATTGAGGAACAAAGAAAATAAAGTGAAATTCTGGATTCAAAATTCTGTGGATGATTCGATTTTCTCAAAAATCACAGGCGCTGGTACTTCCAAACAGGCCTGGGATATTCTTAAATCTTCCTATCAAGGAAATGACAAGGTCAAAACAATTAAACTGCAGACCTTGAGAATGCAATTCGAGACTCTAAGGATGACAGAGTCCGAAAATGTGGATCAGTTCATGACCTGAGTCATGGGAATTGTGAACCAGATTAGATTGACTGGTGAAACCATCACTGATCAATGCATTGTTGAGAA